>UESW01001777.1:415566-567925 GCA_900491605.1 Calamus simplicifolius | reverse complement strand
GTTGCATTGAACCATCATAATATGAATGATAATTCCAAAGACCAGATGAGTACCAGGCCTTTGGGCCTCCAATAATCATCTTAGCCATTGGACTCATTATCACTCTCTTAATGGGAGGCTATGATCTAATTATCCCCATAATTTAGTCATTTTAGGGACCTAATAATTTTAGAGGGTTTGATTAATTTGTGACACATGAATGACATGGACCAATTTATGTATTCTCCCACTAAACCATTTAGTTGGGTTCATTAATTTGGTCCATGGGTACCTAAATCAGTCAGACTGATTTTCCTTAGGAAGCATGGGTTAGCCCAAGTCAATAGGCTAGTCTAATCAAGTGCTGGGACCACTTAGCCAGGCCGGCTTGATCAAAAGGCTGAGTTGCGCCATTAACTATCTTGCCTAGACACTAGCTAATAATCAACTAGCCAGGTTAGAGGTAGCCGCGACCTTGATCAGAACCTTTCTAGACACCAAGTGGTTGACCAGACCCAATTAAATTTGCCTAAAGACTTGGGTGTCCACTGAGCCCAAAATCAAGTCCATTTAGATGTATGGACTAATCAATCTAATCTAATTAGATGGATCTCAAGAAAAAAAACTTATCTCAACATTTGATTAGATTCAATTTTCTAATTTAGTTCAATTCATCTAATCTTAGGTCTAACCCATTTAGAGAACCTGATTCATGCTAACCCAATTAGCCCATGATTTATGATCATGTCTTAAGGTCTTTAATTCATAATTCTAGATCTTAAGTTAACTCCTTTTCAAATTTGAACCAATTTCAATTTTGAGTTCTGATTTTGAAACATTTTTCAAAATTTTCGTAAAACATCTTTACTTTCTTCCTATTTTCTGTGATATGACTTTTACTTAAAATAATTTTACTGTAATTTATAATTAAGTTTTAAATCAATTAAGATGTCTTAATGTTAATCTTTATTAACATTTCATCTTTAATTAATTTTGGATCTAATCAAAATTATCACAGAATAAAAGATTAATTCGGTTAAAACATATTTTAATCTTTTTTCTTCTGTTCTGTACATCCGTTCATGGGTTCTTTCATAGTAACACCCTTACACGTCATAGGAAACCTTTCTTGAATAAGGAAACAGAGGCTATGAAACCTCCCTATGATCGGACGGCCTTGTGAATATACATAATCCAAGATATAATAGAACATAGCATGAAAGATCTACATTAGATGTACCTTTAAAACATATATTTAATCATCATTAAATAACTTTAACATGCTTTCATCATGCAAAACTTTTAAATCTACATAGATCTAAACTAATCAAAATAAGATCAACTTTACATCTACATTAGATTATGTATGCATAATTATATCAGATCTATTATGCTTATTGTTGGTCCAGATGACAACCCAAGAGGGGGAGGGATGAATTGGGTTCTTTAAAAAATTAAACCTTTTGAAATGTTTGTTTGCTTAGTGTGAGTAAAAGTGAATGCAGATGCAAAAACAAAATACAATCAATAAGATAGAGATAGAGATAGAGATAAAGGAGACACGGCAAACACAAAGATTTTATAGTGGTTCGGTGTATCCAACACCTACGTCCACCCCCAAGATTCACTTGGGTCCACACTATAATCTTCCTTGATTACAGCTGAGTTGTTTTACAAGCTCACAACTCAAACTTGTTGTTTTCTCGGATCACAACGAACCCAGCCGGTTTTCGGGCTCACCAGCACAAAAACCCTAACACAAGCTATACCAAGCTTGTACCGAGGTAAGACTACCTCCACTAGTTCAATCCCCCAGATTGAACTAGACACAAACAAAAGAAATATTGTTTTTCAAATACACAGCTCCTCAATGAGCAGATAAACAAGTAAAAGAACAAAGTTTAGAAAAGCCTGATTTGTAGTTGGTTGGCTTTTGAGGTTTTCTTCTTTTCTTCTTTTCTTCTTCTCCTTGCTGGATTGAATCAGGCCTCAGCTCCGATTCTTCACAGTTGAAGCAGTTGAGAAGGATTGAAAAGCAAGAAACTGATCCTCTTTCTTCAATTTGGGAAATCCACCAAAACTTTGATTTGAATGCCTTGGATTCCTCTTGAGCTTTTTGGAGTGGAGTGGATTTGAGCTAGAAGGTTTTTCTCTTGAGATTCAGGCTCTCTCTTTTTCGGATTTTTGGATTGGGATTTCTCTATTTCCGTTTCTTCTTGTTCTTCCATTTTTTTTTTTGAATAATGGTCCTCCCTTTTTATAGATTTCTTTCAAGCCATTTTTGGAAGAAAACTATCCGTTGGAGTGTACCTTGTAACAAAATATATCCGTTAGAAATAAAGTAAAATAGAAATATTACCGTTAGAGCTGATCTGGCAATTTGATTTTTCGTTCCAGGTAGGTTGGAGTCGACTCTAACTTTTCTGGAGTCGGCTCTAACTCGAAACACTTTAATCCGTTATTTCTGGAGTCGTCTCTGACTTTTCTGGGGTCGACAAGAAACTTTTCTGGAGTCGACTCTAATAGACCCGGAGTCGACTCTAAGTCGGAGCCAGAAAAATCAACGTTCTGTTTCTTCTGTGAGAGTCGGCTCTAACAGTCTCAGAGTCGACTCTAACTTCCGTGCCAGATACTGGAGTCGGCTCTGTGATTCTCGGAGTCGACTCTAATGTCTGCAATCTTACCTAGACATTAGATTCGATCCAGAACAAGATTTAACTCCTGATTTTGATCATTTAATTGACTTATAATCTGAAACACTTAATCAAAATCATTAGAGCCTTCAATTGTTATACTCAAATAGTTTTGTTAATCATCAAAATCATCAATTGGGTCAACAATCTCCCCCTTTTTGATGATAACAAAAACTTTGAGTATATGCATTCAAAAAATTCATTCGAACTAAAGGTTATAGTCATTTTAAAGCTTAAAACATTTTTAATGAAAGATTTGATGCCAATATTCAAAGTGAGCTTTTAAAATTGTTCATGAGTTCTATATAAGCCATCAATTATGAACATTTAAACTAAATGTACAGAAAATTGCAATTAAGCTTGTTGTTAAGCTCCCCCTGCATTGAATAGCTCCCCCTATATATAAGAATCAAATTTTAATTGAACTGATTGAAAGTTCAAGTTTCTTTCTTTTTGCATAAACAATCATTTCTCATTAAAATTTCAAGTCTTTCTTTCTTTGCATATTCAACCATCTCTCCCCTCATTAAAATTTCAAGTCTTTCTTTCTTTGCATATTCAACCATCTCTCCCCCTTTTTTGTTATCAGCAATAAGGAGAGTATTAGATAAAGAAAGTTATTAGAGAAAAATTGTAGGTTCAATACGACATAGGGATTCAAGCAGTCAATCATAGACAGATTTGAAAATGTGTAATTGCATTTCATAAGTAAGATACATTACATAAGTTGATTCATGTACATTCCAAAATGAAATACATTAGATACTCAAAAATTTCTAAATACAAACTATCAAAATCAAAGTCAGATATGTTTGAATACAATTTTCTTCAAGTGACCTATGATTTCCATTACATCATCTTTTTGAGATTTCTTAAAATTTTCAAGACAAGCTTCAATCTGTGAGACTGCAAGGTCAATGTCCTTCTTCAGTTGACCAGTTGCATGAACATAAGATCCCGAGCCATCAGCAATGCCTTCCATCCTTTCAAAGATTTTGTGAAGTTCAGCACCAAAGGATTCAACAAAATTGCTTATGGAAAAGGAAATCATGTCAAGTCTAGAGTTAAGTTCTTCTTTTAGCTGATTGAAGTCTTCTTTTAATTGATTAATCTCATGAGATCTCTGACTGTCATATTCAGCAAGCAAAGCTCTTAACTGACCAATCTGCTTATCAGAGAATCTCCCAGAAGCAGTAACAGACTGATGTGGAGGAGAGGGAACAGTGCTCAGTCCGGCCTCTGAAGGTCCAGCTGAAGATGGTCCCGCAATAAATGGATCAGGGACTGATGGTCCCGCAGTGGATGGTCCAGGGATATCTTCTACTCTGGCCTCTTCATCTCTATCTCTCTCAGCTCTTTCTTCTCGTCCTCCTTTCGTCCATATACCATTTAATTTCTTGAAGCCCATTCGATGAATAGTAGAAATACTATAATAGTCAGTGTGACTTAATTTCCTTAGGGGTTTTCCATAATAAGCACACCTTGGCTTCTAAAGATCAATATCAGAACCATACCATATGGCAGTATAGATCTTTTCTTTGTAGCAGCCTCTGCCATATATCCAATCATCATGCTAGCTAGGTTGACTGGCTTTCCAGTTATTATACAATCCATCAAAAGAATGTCTCGCTCTGAGACGTACTCAAATCTACCAATTTTGGAAATAAAATTCTTCCACATATGTTGTGTAGTAACCTGAGCTCCAGATTTAATTGATTTGCAAGAATTTCCTCAAACTCGGTTACATTCCTCCCTAACATTCTTGACAATGCACCACTTCTATCTTCATGCTGATATTCCATAATACCAATTGTGGGCATTTCCAACAAATTTTCAAGGATTTCAGCGGTTATTGTAACTCTTGTTCCTCTTACCATACTGATTAAACCGCCTTCTCCTCTACTCAAATCATTGTAAAACTCTCTCACTAGGGCTGGATAAGTGGGGATATCTAATGAACAAATCTTTTCCCACCCCATTTCTTTCAAACATCTTCCTATTGAAAAGCCCTCCGACTCAAAGAAATCAAAATTAACCTTCCTTCCAGTTGTAATAGTCTTACCGGCTAGTTGATAAACTTTGGTTGAAGAGGGTGAAGGAGGGGAATCTTCTTGAGTGGCCGAAGAGGAGGATGGCGAGGGTTGCCTCCGAATCGTGCGTCGTCTCGTGGGAACAAACGCTCCTCCAACGAAACCGCACCTCTTGGGTGCCATTGAGAAGATTGGAATGTTTAATCAAAGGCTTTGAGAATATTGGGGAAGTTGGAAAGACTTTGGAACTTCTTGGAGGGGTTTTGGGAGACGGATGGAATGATTTGGGGTCGACTACGCCTTTTTATTTTTGACCTAGTTCGACCTAGAGTCGACTCCCGAAAACTGGGTGTCGCTCCGAACCAGAAAGTCTGTCAGCGCTCGAATTAGAGTCGGCTCTGTAGAAACCGAGTCGGCTCTAATTGCTTAGACAGAACATCAAAAACTAAGGTGTCGACTCCACAAACTGTTAGAGTCGACTCTAACAGTTTCAGAGATAAAAAATCAAGTTTCAAGAATATGAAACTATTCAAATTAATCATCAAATTCTAGATAATGTTCCTTAGCAATTGGGGAAACAATGAATCAAGATCTAGATAGATTTCCTTATTGAATATCGATATTTTTCAAGAAATTAATGAAATCAAGATAGATGTCCTTAAGAGTTTTAGAAAACTATTCCAAAGGATCACAAACTCCTAATTCTCCTCTAAGATAACAAAATCTCTCTTCACTTAAGGGTTTTGTAAATATATCTGCCAATTGTTCTTCAGTATTCACATAATCAAGATAAATTTCATTATTGACAACATGTTCTCTTATAAAGTGATATCTAATTTCAATATGCTTTGTTCTTGAGTGTTGAATTGGATTTTTAGTTAGATTGATTGCACTTGTATTATCACATCTTATAGGTGTCTCATCAAGTGTGATACCAAAGTCTTCAAGTTGTCTCTTAATCCATAGGATTTGAGCACAGCAACTTCCAACTGCAACATATTCTGCTTCAGCAGTAGATAATGCAACCGAATTTTGCTTTTTGCTAAACCATGAGATTAAGTTACTTCCTAAAAATTGTCATGCACCACTTGTACTTTTTCTATCTAACTTACATCCAGCATAATCAGAATCAGAATAAGCAATCAGATTTAATGTTGAGTCTCTAGAATACCATAAACCTACATTTTTTGTTCCACTAAGGTATCTAAGAATTCTTTTAACAACAATTAAATGTGATTCTTTAGGTTCAGACTGAAATCTAGCACATAAGCAAACAGCAAACATTATGTCGGGTCTACTTGCAGTTAAGTAAAGTAGGGATCCGATTATACCTCGATAATATTTTTGATCAACCTTCTTACCTTCTTCATCTTTGTCCAGCTTGCATAAAGGACTCATTGATGTTTCGAGGGGTTTGATTGATTCCATACCAAACTTCTTTAGAATTTCTCTTGTGTACTTTGTTTGGTTGATAAAGATTCCCTCTTTGCTTTGTTTGATTTGGAGTCCAAGGAAGAAATTGAGTTCTCCCATCATGCTCATTTCAAATTCTCCCTGCATTAACTTAGCAAACTCTTGACATAGAAGATTGTTAGTAGCACTAAATACAATGTCATCAACATAAATTTGAACTACAGGTAAATCTTTATCTTTTCTCTTCAAAAACAATGTTTTATCAACATTTCCTGTTGTAAAATCATTTTCAATCAAAAACTTACTTAGTCTATCATACCAAGCTCTAGGTGCTTGTTTCAAACCATATAAAGCTTTGTGCAATTTAAAAACGTGATTTGAAAATTCATGATCTTCAAATCCCGGTGGTTGTTCAACAAATACTTCTTCATTTATTAATCCATTTAAAAATGCACTTTTGACATCCATTTGAAATAAATTAAAGTTCATGTGACATGCAAAGGTAAGTAATAGCCTAATGGCTTCTAATCTAGCTACAGGTGCAAAGGTTTCATCAAAATCAATACCTTCTTCTTGATTATATCCTTTGGCAACTAATCTAGCTTTGTTTCTAATTACTATGCCATTTTCATCTAGTTTATTTCTAAAAACTAATTTTGATCCTATAACAGAATGATCTTTAGGTCTTTCCACTAATGTCCATACATTATTTCTAGTGAATTGGTTTAATTCTTCTTGCATAGCTAACATCCAATTATTATCTTTTTCAGCTTCTTCAATGGTTTTAGGTTCAATTTGGGAAACAAATGCAAGGTGATTACTAATATTTCTCATAGATGATCTAGTTCTTATTCCTTGAGATGGATCACCTATAATCAATTCCTTGGGATGACTATAAGCGTATCTCCAATCTCTTGGTAGATCTATATCATTATGATTAGTATTAATAACATTAGCATTAGGCGAATCATTATCTTTAGCTTCTTGTTCATGATCTGAAGATGCATCAATATTAAGTTTTTTAAGATTGTTTTCGAGAATGTTTGTATCTTCCTCATCATCAATCTTTTTGGAACTTGATGCTAAAGATTCATCAAAAACTACATGGATAGATTCTTCAACAATTAAACTTCCTTTATTGAACACTCTATATGCTTTACTAGTTGTTGAATAACCTAAGAATATTCCTTCATCAGATTTTGCATCAAATTTACCTAAGTTATTTTTACCATTATTATGAATAAAACATTTACAACCAAATGCATGAAAATATTTAATGTTGGGTTTTCTATCATGCCATAATTCATAAGGTATTTTCTTTAAAATAGGTCTTATTAATGCTCTATTTAGGATGTAACATGCTATGTTAATAGCTTCCACCCAAAAGTATTTCGGGAGTTTACTTTCACATAGCATGGTACGGGCCATGTCTTCTAGAGTTCTATTTTTCCTTTCAACTACTCCATTTTGTTAAGGAGTTCTTGGTGCAGAAAAATTATGATTAATACCATTTTCATTACAAAAACTTTCAAATAAGTGATTTTCAAATTCAGTTCCATGATCACTTCTTAGAGACACTATGGTAGTGTTTTTCTCATTAGTTACTTTCTTGAAGAATTTCAGGAATATCGAGAAAGTCTCATCTTTGTGAGCTAAAAACATTACCCAAGTGAATCTAGAGTAATCATCTACTATCACAAGACCATATTTCTTTCCTCCTAGACTTGTGGTTCTAGTTGGTCCAAAAAGGTCCATGTGAAGTAGCTCTAATGGCCTAGAAGTTGAAACAACATTTTTAGATTTGAAAGAACTTCTCGTTTGCTTTCCAAACTGACATGCATCACATATTTTGTTATTTTCAAAGTCTATTTTAGGTAGTCCTTTTACTAAATCCATTTTAATTAGTTTTGAAATCAGGTGTGTGCTTGCGTGACCTAATCTTCGATGCCACAACCAACCAATCTCATTCATATTAGCATTATTAGCAACTAAGCAATGATTATTAGTAGACAAATTGTCTAAGTCAATCAAGTATACATTGCCATTTCTATTTCCAATAAAAACAATGCTATTATCAATGGGATTAGCAACTGTGCATATAGAAGATTCAAAAGATACTTTAAAACCTTTGTCACATAATTGACTAATGCTAATTAAATTATGTTTCAAACCATCAACATATAAGACATTTTCAATATGTGTGGAGGGAGTTATTTAAATGTTACCAAACCCCAAGATTTGGCCTTTGCCATTATCCCCAAATGTAACTACTCCTCCTCTTTTGCTTTCTAGGGTGATGAATTGATCTTTGTCACCCGTCATGTGCCTTGAGCAGCCGCTATCAAGATACCACTTTCGCTTTGATCTTTTGGCCACAAGACACTCCTGCAAAGATGATCAAGTCTTATGTTTAGGTACCCAAGCTTTCTTGGGTCCTTCATGGTTAGTAGCATAAACAATTGTTCCTTTAGGAACCCAATTTTCTTTCCTTTAATATTTAAGTTTTTATTAGGTTTTAGAATTTTACATTCATAAGATTTATGTCCTTTTTGATTACATTTAAAGCATATAAAATTACTTTGGCCAGCATGCACAAAATATTTTTTCAGTGATTTTTATTTTCTTAAAGTGTTATACCCTAATCCGGCTTTGTCAAAAACTGCTTTTTGACTATTTAATAACATGTCCAATTTAGTTGAGCTTAAGGTAAACTTATCAACTATGTTCTTATGTTTTTCAACCTCTTTCCTTAGTTTATCATTTTCATTGGAAATTAATTCTTTTTCTTTTATCAAAATTTCATTTTCAGATTTAAGTTTCTTAACTTCATTATTAAGATCTTCCTTTTCTTTAATGAAAGTTAAATTTTTATTTTTCAAAAGCTTGTATTTCTTTTTCAAAATCTTGAAATCGCCGACAAGTTCATTAAAAGCATCAAATAATTCATCAAATGCAAACTCATCGCAAGGGTTATCGGAACTTACCTCATCATTGTCGTCCGCCATAAAACATACATTTGCGACTTCCTTTTGTTCTTCTTCTTCAGAAGAAGATTCTTCGCTATCACTCCAAGTCGCCACGTAAGCCTTCTTTTTCTTTTTGTAGGCTTTCTTTAATTTAGGACATTCATTCCTAAAGTGTCCCGGTTTATTACACTCATAGCAAGTCAAGGGGTCTTTCTCTTTTTCTTTGTCCTTGTCCTTGTTCTTATCCTTTTCTCCTTCCCACTTTGCTCCAAATTTCTTCTTGTGGAAGGGTTTCTTTCTCCTCATGAATCTTTTAAACTTTTTAGCTAAGAGAGCAGTCTCTTCATCATCATCATCATCATCGCTGCTGCTCTCTTCTTCTTTTGCAGCTTTGAGGGCAATCACTTTCTTCTTCTTTGTGTCCTCCTCTACATGCTGCTTCATTGTCAGCTCATGGGTCATAAGTGATCCTAGAAGCTCCTCTAAGGGTAGAGTGTTGAGGTCCTTTGCTTCTTGGATTGCTGTCATTTTTGCTTCCCATGATCTTGGTAGTGACCTAAGAATTTTCCGAACAAGTTCTGAGTTAGTATATGTCTTACCAAGACTTTTTAAACCATTTACAATATCTGTAAATCTAGTATACATGCATGCAATGGTTTCAGATTGTTCCATGCTAAACAACTCATATTTATGAACAAGAATATTAATTTTAGATTCTTTTACTTGGTTGGTACCCTCATGGGTAACCTCTAATCTATCCCAAATCTCCTTTGCGGAATTACAAGTGGAGATTCTATTAAATTCATTAGCGTCTAAGGAACAATATAAGACATTCATGGCCTTAGCATTGAGCTGTGCCATTTTCCTATCATTATCATTCCAGTCCCTTTCGGGCTTAGGAACAATAGTGCCATCAATAACATGTGTGGGTGTACTAGGTCCATTAATTATAACACCCCATAGTTCATAGTCAGAAGCTTGAATGAATATCCTCATTCTAGCTTTCCAATATGAATAATTTGAACCATTAAACAGTGGAGGTCTATTCGTAGAATGACCTTCAGCAAATGATCCAACTTGAGCTGCCATTTGGATCTTTAGCTCTTGATCATGTGATCAAAATCTAATGAGCACTAGCTCTGATACCAATTGTTGGTCCAGATGACAACCCAAGAGGGGGGGGTGAATTGGGTTCTTTAAAAAATTAAACCTTTTGAAATGTTTGTTTGCTTAGTGTGAGTAAAAGTGAATGCAGATGCAAAAACAAAATACAATCAATAAGATAGAGATAGAGATAGAGATAAAGGAGACATGGCAAACACAAAGATTTTATAGTGGTTCGGTGTATCCAACACCTACGTCCACTCCCAAGATTCACTTGGGTCCACACTATAATCTTCCTTGATTACAGCTGAGTTGTTTTACAAGCTCACAACTCAAACTTGTTGTTTTCCCGGGATCACAATGAACCCAGCCGGTTTTCCGGGCTCACCAGCACAAAAACCCTAACACAAGCTATACCAAGCTTGTACCGAGGTAAGACTACCTCCACTAGTTCAATCCCTCAGATTGAACTAGACACAAACAAAAGAAATATTATTTTTCAAATACACAGCTCCTCAATGAGCAGATAAACAAGTAAAAGAACAAAGTTTAGAAAAGCCTGATTTGTAGTTGGTTGGCTTTTGAGCTTTTCTTCTTTTCTTCTTTTCTTCTTCTCCTTGCTGGATTGAATCAGGCCTCAGCTCCGATTCTTCACAGTTGAAGCAGTTGAGAAGGATTGAAAAGCAAGAAACTGATCCTCTTTCTCCAATTTGGGAAATCCACCAAAACTTTGATTTGAATGCCTTGATTCCTCTTGAGCTTTTTGGAGTGGAGTGGATTTGAGCTAGAAGGTTTTTCTCTTGAGATTCAGGCTCTCTCTTTTTCGGATTTTTGGATTGGAATTTCTTTATTTTCGTTTCTTCTTATTCTTCCAATTTTTTTTTTTGAATAATGGTCCTCCCTTTTTATAGATTTCTTTCAAGCCATTTTTGGAAGAAAACTATCCGTTGGAGTGTACCTTGTAACAAAATATATCCGTTAGAAATAAAGTAAAATAGAAATATTACCGTTAGAGCTGATCTGGCAATTTGATTTTTCGTTCCAGGTGGGTTGGAGTCGACTCTAACTTTTCTGGAGTCGGCTCTAACTCGAAACACTTTAATCCGTTATTTCTGGAGTCATCTCTGACTTTTCTGGGGTGGACAAGAAACTTTTCTGGAGTCGACTCTAACATACCCGGAGTCGACTCTAAGTCGGGGCCAGAAAAATCAACGTTCTGTTTCTTCTGTGAGAGTCGGCTCTAACAGTCTCGGAGTCAACTCTAACTTCCGTGCCAGATACTGGAGTCGGCTCTGTGATTCTCGGAGTCGACTCTAATGTCTGCAATCTTACCTAGACATTAGATTCGATCCAGAACAAGATTTAACTCCTGATTTTGATCATTTAATTGACTTATAATCTGAAACACTTAATCAAAATCATTAGAGCCTTCAATTATTATACTCAAATAGTTTTGTTAATCATCAAAATCATCAATTGGGTCAACACTTATACATGCATTCCTAAGCCTTAACCTGGCTCTGATACCATTTGAAAGGAAAAAACAGTTTTTCCTATGCACAGGATCTCAAGGTGGAAAGCATGTAAATCGGCTTTAATATTCACATTGAATATTAATTAAAGCAAATTAACAGATCTGAAATTTAAGATTATTTATTTAAGTTTAAAACAATACCTCTCGTTGCGGAAGCTGTTGATAACGAAGGTAGCAGATCCGAGCTGTAAAGAAAAGTTCCCCTTTGTGCCTTGCAAGAGCCGCACACATCGCTCCTCTATATCACACGTACGCTTGATGAATGCAGACAGGAGGTGAAATTCTTGAACAATGGAAGGAGAACTCTTCTCTCAAGAAGAGACAATCTCCAATTGGACTTATTGTAGACTTCCTGTGATTGCAGAAGATCAGCTTTCACTTTTTTTTTTCTTTTTACCTGTTCACTTTTTTTATTCACATCGTAACCTTTTATATCCGATGAAAAATTCCTCAATCAAAAAAAAAAAAAAATGTGAAAGAGCTCTTTAAAATGCCATTACATGAATTCCATCATGGCATTAAGTCCGCAGTCACCTCATCAATGCGTCCCTCAAATGGCAAGCCTAAAAGGAAACATAGATATTATCAATAACTCTGTTCTTAGGCTGTTATAACAAGTGGATGACGAATGAAAGATGTTATCAATTAAAATTTCTTTTTGTTAACAGAATTAATCCAATCAATTCCGTTTGAAGTCCAAATTTAAATCCGAAAGAAGCTACTCGTAGCTCTTGAACCATACTTCATATTGTACCTTGCTGAGCTCCAATCCGAAGTGATTTATGAATTCAAAATTCATAAATAAACTTTCAGAGGCTCTATTGGATATCCGGATCGAACCACTTCGAACCCGGATCCAAACCACTATGTTATCAGACCAACCATTGGTCCATGGTTCAAATTAACTTTATTCCAGATTCATATCGTGTCCCAAAATTCTATTTGAGTTACTGACTAACTCAAATCACCCTCGAAGTAGGTGCTGCCACTAATGTCTAGAGCTAGCTAGACATAGCCAAAACGAACCCCGTATGACCCATCTAATTGAGTCCCACTCAAATCAGTGATCATGCTTGCGTACAAGTCATCCGACTATGTGCGTGACTCCATAGGTTCAAACCTAAGCCGGTAGCACAAGAACGCTTCCTATACTAATCGATATGACCATCTAGCCATGGTTCCCAACGTCCAGATAGATTAAATTTGCACAAGGCAACATTCTGGAACCCAGGCTATGGTTGCCGCATAATTCATCCCCTTGTCCTAGTACTCTGGGCAAATACGGAGTTAACTGCCAACTCCGAGTAAATCATCCAAGTATGTTTCAATGCAATGAATCTTGTGACACCTCGCAAAGATTACCTTGGCCAAGGTTTTGCTAAATTGAAACATAGTTCGAGCACTCTCTCTAACACTTAGAGTGGACAATCCCATCTTGACTCATATAAGTACTTGACTGCACCCAGCAACCTTCCGTTACTGGATTAGAAATCTGGGTGGTCCGGTGCCTAAGTACAGTGAGTTGCTTATCAAGTCAACATGATAGTTTCATGTCAAAGGGACACTTATACCATTGCCTTTCTGTGAGTTGCTCCAGGCAGTTGAGCACTCAACAGAGATGAGTCACTGTTCAATGAATGTACTCCTACACTCACCTGCATGTCATACTAGTGTTATACACTCCTTGGTTTAAGAGAACAAACCAACCCATATGACATACAATGACCTACACTTGATTACATTGTCGTCCTTGGTAACGACGTATCATTTGGCCGCGAACTTATTTAAGAGTTACTCAACAATTCCTCCATTGTTAAATACATGTAACTCTAAGGACTACAACATATTGAAATTCTATTGGAAGATGTAAACTATATGCTGTATGGCCAAAATTTACTTTTATTTATTGAATAAATTATGTTCATATACATCAACTCATAACCATCTACAAGCTAGATGATTGGCTGTAGGACACATTTCCTAACACAAGAACCCTCAAACTATACCTTCCAACATCCATCAAGGGGTGGAAAGATAGGTTTTTCTTCGCTCAAGTTGAGGGGGTGAGGATAGTGTGGGGGACCCCAAACATCGAGCCGAATAAGGATCCAACCAAACTCCCAAGGGATCAAGAGGCATTCGGGCAGTTGATAACTGCCGATGTCCCTCGATGCAACCAACTGCTGACCGAGGAGAACCTTCGGCTAGCAGGCCTTATTCCGAGTAGCGGTGAGCAACCATGACTTCTTTCCTTTTTGCCCACATCTTCTTCTTTCTTTTCCCCTCTTCTCTTTTTCTATTCTTTTTTTTTTAACCAAGTCCTTTGACTTATGTAGATATGCTGCCATCAGTTCAAGCAGTGAGAAGGGCTGCAGCCAAGGAGAGAAAAGCCCAGGCGGATGAGGCCCCCGTCGAGAAGAGGGCCAAAATTAAGGTCAGTAAGAAAGCCGAGGCCAGAGGGGCCTCGAGAAGAAATGAAGAGGCCAAAGAAAGGAGGCGGCCTCAATCACCTTTACCAGCACCGTCCCGATCACCCATCGATCTCACCGACATGCTCCTCGAGGAACCGAGGGCTGGAATTCCGCCATCACCACCACCTACCGCTCCCGAGGTGGAGTCAACCGCACCGGCCGTAGGGCCGGCTCCAGAGGCTGCTCCACCAGCCAAAGAGCCTCCACAGGCTGTAGCGCCAATGGGAGAAGGGGCATCGTCGGCCTCTGGCCCAGTGCTAGCGGTTCTGACACCCGCTAGGACCACGAAGGAAGACGAAGCCGAAGCACCTTCCTTTCGGTCAATCCTTGAGCAACACGGCCGTTGGGCCGAGCGAACAATGGCTCAAGTCTGCGTACCTAAACTTCTGAGGGTCCTTCAAAACCAGAGGACCTTTGTCTTCTTCCGTGAAGCCTCTGTGGATCACCTTTGGATAAGTGTTTCCCCCTTTACCAATAGTTTAGGTGTAAGAATTTTCCTTCACTTAACCCAAGTAATTTGCTTTTGTAGGCGATGAACTCCTTGGCCACCGTCAAAAGCGTCCTATCCCAGGCTGAGGCCACCCTCGGCCATACGCATGAGAAGGTTGGGCGAGCTCAGGCTAGAGCAGAGAAGGCCGAGAAAGCTCTACAGTTTGACCAAGCTGAATTGGCCTGGGCGCAAAGGGCCGAAGCCGAGGCCGAGATCGCCCGATCTGAGGGTTTAGCCCAGGCGGAAAGGGCAGAAGGGGCACTTGAGGAAGCCCAACGCCAAGCAGCCCATGAGCTCGATAATTCTCAGGCGGGAGAGAAGCAAAGGGTGGCAGAGTCACAGGTGTTCATATTGAAGAATCGACCACACTCCGCCATAATTGAAATAAAAGCGGCTGAGGAGCGGGCAGAAAATATCGAAGAGATCGCCCGTCGATCCGATGCCGAAATAATTGACCTGAAGGCAGCTATGATGGCTACCGAAGAAAAAATTGTCGTTGTCGAGAAGAAGGCCGCTGAGGCTGTAGAGAGCTTCAGGCAGTCCACCAGTTACGAAGAGGAGCTTGCCGGGGCCACTGCCTTTGCATACAATGTGGGCTTCTAGGACTGCACAGCCAAAGTGAGAAGAATCTGCGGCCTCGAGGGAATCGGCAACCTAGAACCAGACGAAGAAGAAGATCCTTCCCCCAATGACGATCCAGGGCCAGCCGAGCCCTGAGAGCACTCTTTTTATTTTTCCTTGTAATGAGGCCTGACTAGAGTCTGCAATTTTATAAGACTTTTACAATTAATGAAAATGCACATTTGAAATCTTTGGAATTTGCTGTGGGTGATTTGCTTTCGTAGTAACCAAGACGCTCATTCAAGAATGGGGGCTAGGGCCGAGAGTAGATCCGAGCTAGGAACCGAAACCGTAACTAGGGTTAGGTGAGGCATAAGACAAGATAGAAACTTGGGTTGTAGCTGGGACTTGGGGCTGTAGTTGAGTCGATACTCGACATAGGTGTCGAGGCCGAAGTCAAATGTGGGAGAAGTCGAAACCGGAGTGACTTAAGGCTGAAGTTGAGACCGAAACGAGTCTGAGTAAACGCTGATCCAACCTTATGCTTGTGTGCCGACACAAAGCTGGGCTGGAGTGCCGATGCAGAGTCGGGCTTGAGTGCCGACACTGAGTCGGGCTTGAGCTGAAACAAAATTGCTCGAAGACACTTGTTAGTGAAAAAGTATATATTACTTTAGTAGACATGCTCAAACTTATATCCGTACATTTTACTGATAATACCGATGGAGATTGTCTACATTCCAGGTGCGAGGGAGAGGCTTCCTATCCAATCCTTCGATCCGATATGCTCCGTGATGAAATGCATCGATGACTCGATAAGGTCCTTCCCAATTGAGTGACAGCTTTTCTCCCTCCGTGGGTTTGGAGATTTCGGCTCGTTTGAGGACCAGGTCTCTAGGGAGGAATGTTCTGGGGCGAACTCGGGCATTGTAGTACCTTGCTATCCTTTGTTGATAGGAGGCCATTTTGAGTCGTGCTTGATCGCAGACTTCTTCAACAAGGTCAAGGTTGGCTCTCAACTGGCTGGGATTGTTCCCCTCATCATATGATTGTATCCGGGGACTAGGGATGCCAATCTCCACTGGAATGACTGCCTCCAACCCGAACACAAGGCTGAAAGAAGTTTCTCCCATGGGGGTTGGGGGCGTCGTGTGATACGCCCACAGCACATTCAGGAGCTCTTCCACCAATCTTCCTTTGAAATTATCTAGACATGTCCTAAGCCCTTGAAGGGTAACACGATTTGTCACTTCTACCGCTCCATTTGATTGCGGATGACCGACAGAAGTGAACCTCTGATATATGCCCAGTTTGGTACAAAACTCTCTTAAAGGAGCGTTGTCGAACTGTCGACCATTATCGGTAACAAGGGTATGGGGTAGCCCAAACCAACAGATAACTGACTTCCAAAAGAAATTCCTCGCCTTGGATTTGGTAATTTTGGCGAGTGTTTCGACCTCTACCCACTTAGTGAAATGGTCGATGGCAACGAGCAGAAACTTATGTTGACCAGAGGCTGGAGGGAATGGTCCCAAAATATCCATTCCCCACTGGCCGAAGGGCCATGGAGCCGACAGGGGGCTCAGCTGAGAAGTTGGCAGCCATTGAATGTTAGCATGTCGCTGGCAGCTATTGCACTTCTGGACCAACTCGGCCACGTCTTCCCGCATGGTAGGCTAGTAGTAGCCTTGGCATAGGGCCTTATGTGATAACACTCTGCCCCCTAAGTGGTTTCCGCAAATACCCTCATGGATCTCACGGAGGATGTAGTCAGCATCTACAGGACTGACACATTTGAGGAGAGGGTGCGAGAAGGATCTTGATACAATTGTCCGTTGAGCATCAAGAACTTGGATGCTTGCCACCTGAATAGCTTGGCTTCAGTGGGATCGACTGGGAGGACATCGTTGGTCAGGTACTGGACATAGGCATCCATCCAAGAAGGATCTTGGTTAATTGGCAAGGATTCTTCCACTATATCGATGCTTGGGGCTTCCAGATGTTCCACATAAGTTTTCCCCAAGGTCCCGTCAACCAAAGTGGCTAGCCGGGATAAAGCATCGGCTCTGGCATTCTCCCCCGAGGGAATGTAACTGACACTGAAATGAGTGAAGGGAGAGGCTTGTGATTGCACCTTGCTCAAGTAGCGAGACAGTGTGGGATCTCGAGACTCATACTCTCCCTTAACCTGACCAAAGATGAGTTGGGAGTCGGTGAAGACTCTAAGGCATTTCACCCCAAGCTCCCGTACCAGTCTCATTCTTGACAATAAGGCTTTATATTCAGCCAGTTGTTTGTGGCCGAGAAGAGGAAACGGAGGGCGTACTCGATGACAACACCATTCGGACTTGCTAGGATGAGGTCTGCCTTGCTTCCTTGAGAATTTTATGTCCCGTCCATGTGAAGGATCCAGTCTTCCCCTTTTCCCTCGATTGTGACGTTCGAGGGGTTTGCATGGGGCTCCTTCGGTTGATCCTCTGCCCAGGTACACTCGATCAGGAAATCTGCTAAGATTTGGGACTTCATGGCCAACCTAGGTCAAAACAACAGGTCGAATTCTCCTAGTTTGAGTGCCCACTTCGCCAGTCGGCCAGAGGTATCAGGATGAGAGATAATTGTTCTGAGCGATCGATCCGTGACCACTACAATCGGTGTGCTTGGAAGTAGGGTCTGAGACGCTGAGCAGAGACGATCAGTGTAAAAATGGTCTTTTGGTGTTAGAATACATGATCTCTACGTTATGAAGCACTTTGCTCATATAGTAGATTGGCCTTTGCATCTTGACAGCATCGATACGAACAAGCACAGAACTCACTGCTTCAGGGGATGCCACAAGATAAAGGAAGAGTTCTTCTCCTCCTCCTAGTTTGGACAATAGTGGCGGGGTAGACAAAAATTCCTTCAACTCCTCGAAGGCCTTCTGGCACTCCTTCGTCCACTCAAAGCCGTTAATTTTGTGCAATGCCTTGAAGAAAGGTAGACACCTCTCCGCTGACTTGGACAAGAAATGACTCAAGGCTGCCACTCTCCCGATCAGGCGCTACACCTCCCTCTTGCTGGCCGGATGCCTCATATCCAGGATAGCCCGGACCTTATCAGGGTTTTCCTCGATCCCCCACTGCGTCACCATGAAGCCTAAGAACTTGCCTGCTGTCACCCCGAAGGTGCACTTGCGGGGGTTCAGCCTCATCTGGTACCGGCGAAGATTGTTGAAGGTCTCTGCAAGGTTGACAATATGGTCAGTGGTACAAACACTCTTGGTCAGCATGTCATCCACATACACTTTCATGTTGCGCCCGATCTGGTTTTCAAAGACTTTATTCATCAGCCTCTGATAGGTGGCTCCTGCGTTTTTCAATCTGAATGGCATCACCTTGTAGTAGTATATTCCCTTCTCGGTCACAAATGAGGTAGCTTCCTCATTCATCGGATCCATTTTGATCTGGTTGTATCCCAAGAAGGCATCCATGAAGCTGAGGGTCTCGTGACCGAATGTGGCGTCCACCAGCTGGTCAATCCGAGGCAACGGGAAGCTGTCCTTGGGGCATGCCTTGTTGAGGTCAGTGAAATCCATACACATTCTCCAGCTCCCACTAGCCTTGTGGACCATCACAACGTTGGCCAGCCATCGGGGTGGTGGACCTCTCGGATGTGGCCAGCAACCACTAGTTTGCGAACCTCCTCGTCAATGGCCTTCTGCCGGTTGAGGGCAAAGCTCCTCTTCTTCTGCCGGATGGGCCAGCACCCCGGTTTGATATTGAGTTAATGGGTAATTACCTCTTCGGGGATACCCGGTATGTCGGACAATGACCATGCAAAAATGTCGAAGTTGGCCCGCAGGAAAGCAAGAAGCCGATCATGCACCTCCTCTGGAAGTAGGGCTTCAATCTAGATGGTCCTCGTCGGTCCTCCCCTAGCGGGAAGGTCAGCAAGTGCTCGGCCGGCTCCCCTCTTCTCTCCAAGTCTCGGGGGTCGAGCGGTTCTGGTGCTGGTGCAGACACCACCCCCTGCGGGCTGGGGGCCATATGATAGCAAAGTGGTAGTGGGTTCTGCCCCCCCTCATCTCTTCAACTCCTTTGGGTGGGAAACCTTACGAGCAATCTTTTGGTGGAGATGACGGCATCCAGAAGGTTCAGACCAAGTCTCCAAGGATGGCATTGTAAGCCAGTGGGACCCGGACTACTAGAAAGTTCATGAAAACCATGCTCTGACACGATGAAGTTCCGGCTGTGATAGGGAAAGTGATCTCCCCCTCAACCCTTATAGAATCTTCCGTAAAACCCATTAAGGGTGTGGTGACAGGTCAAAGGGAACCATGTGACAAGTTCATCCGAACAAATGCATCATTACTCAAAACATCCACAGAACTCCCACTGTCAACCAAAATTTGTTTTACAGGGTGCTTTACGATCGTCATAGACATGATGACGTTGTCATCATGTTTGTTAACTACCCCTTCTAGATCCCTTTTAGAGAAACAAATTATAGAATCTACCCCCTCCTCACGCTGTCTTTAGAAGTGCTACCTGCCCCCCAAGAGATCATAGCCATCGTCTTCTCCGTCGAGGCATTGTCTATGCTGATTGGGGTGCAGAAGGTGCCGATGGGCTCGGAGCCATGGGATTACCCCTTCGAGCAAACTTCCCCAGATGGCCCTGCTGAACGAGTTCTTCGATAGTCTTCTTCAGTAGGTCAGTCTTCTGTGTCGTGGCTAGAGTCCTGATGATAATGGCAGTAGAGTTCTTTGCTGCGGGAGACCCCTGGCCTCATGGGAGGTGGACGTTGAAGATAGGGCTCGCCCTCAATCTCCAATAGGATGTGGGATATTGGGGCAAGGGGTGGGGTGAAGTGCTCCTTTGGTGCTAGGGCTCAGGGTCGGTTGTCAGGACGGCAAGGAGAATCCATCTTTCTGGGTTGCACTCCAACGGGCTCTGGATGCGCTGACTTCTTACTGGACCTCTTGTCCACCTCTCTCCTAGAATGATCCGCTTCGTTAGCTCGAATGTACTTTTGATCCCGGCTTAGGAGTTCGGCATAAGAGCTGGGTAGCTTCTTATCCAAGGAATAAGCGAAGCGGGAGGGGCAGAGTCCCTTCTTCAAGGCCAAGGTGGCCACTGAGTCCTCAAGGTTGTAAACTTCGAGCGCAACCTCCTTGAACCGGGCCACGAATTCCTTCAAGGTTTCGCCGCTCCTCTGCTGGATGGAAAATAGACTATCAGTGACTCTGGGGATCTTCCAGCATGCATCAAAGTGAGCCAAGAAAGATCGCTTAAGTTTCCTGAAAGAGTTGATACTACGTGGTGGCAAACGGGAATACCACGCACGTGCGGCCTTCCGAAGTGTAGCTGGGAAGGAAACGCAAAGGAAAGAATTTGTTGCCCACTGGATCTGCATAAGGACCTTTTAGCTTTCCAGGTGATCCAGGGGTGTGGTACCATCATATGGGTCCAGCTGGGGCAGACATAACCGGGGTGGAACTGGCTCTTCCATAATACTGCGAGACAGTGGGGGGCGGTGGTCGTAGTCCGCCCTGTGGGGGTTAGTAATTCTACGGCTGAGCTCCTCCAGCTGCTCAGGGTACTCGTCTAATCGTTGCTCGGCCCAACGAGCGATCCGCCTGTCGGAATCTCCCTTTGAAGATTCAAAGGACAAATGGAAAGAAGGCTATGTAGGGAATACACCTGCTCGGGTTCTTTCCCATTGCGCCACTTAGGAAGGCGGTCAGAGTGGTGGGAAGGAGACCATTGCCGCTTGGAGGTCTCCTGACGATGGAATTTTGGGGATGCACGGTGGAGGACCTCTGGAGGGGTCCTGCCATGATGAAACTAGCTGGCTTCATAACCTTCCGCAAGGGGCGAAGGGGGCTGAGGTGGCAATGGCGTAGTGGTTAAGCATTGTTCCTGCAGCCCCTGAACCACCGCCATCAGATCTTGAACCTGCTGGGTAGGGGCATCGAGCCGATCAACTTGACTAAACTGCGGCTGTATGGGAGGCGAAATAGAGAGGTCGGCCACCGCCTGCTCAGCCTGCGGGAGGTGCCCCCCAGCATGATTGGTAGAGGCCTCCTGTGCATGAGTAACCACCATCTTCTTTCTCGCAGGGATTGTAGGTATGTTGAATGAATGATCGTGTTGCGATCTAATGACCCCCTACCTGGCGTGCCAATCTGTTGCTGACCAATCACTTCTGAAGAGCAACGAGCAAGAACAGAGCATTGTGGATCCTTCGGAATATGACAAGATTGCCTCCTTTCGCCGAAAACCTGCAACAAAAGTCATGGACTGGTGGTTCTAGCGGGGACCCTCCGACGCTCAAGTTAGTGGTTTGAGAATAGCAGTAAAGATGAGATAGTAGAAGTCAATCCCCCCTCTCATTGTGAGTTAGGGTCCTTATATACCTGTTCGGAGGTCCCTCTTACCCTTTGTGGATAACCATCGAATCATGCCTTCGGTCAAGATCGGCTCCGTAAACAGTAGGTGGGCACATAGCCGCTAAACGCACACCGTAAATATCGACAACTGCCCATAGTATATCAATAATCACCCGTAATCTTAACAAAGAGCGGGTTAGCGGGCCATGTGGTAGTCTTTGGCGTTTTAGATCAATAGGCACAATATTCGAGGTTGGTTCCACGACCGAAACTATAGGCCGAGAGTATGCTAAGGCAAGACTCGAGGCCGAGGTGAAGTTCGAGGCCGAAGCCGAGGCCGGGTGAAGTCTGAGGCCGGGAGTAGCTGCCAAATTATTACTTGGCTTTGGGAATCGTGCAGACCGCTATTCTACCATCTGGGGGCGTGATCAGCCACATCATGCCCCTTTTTAATTACCGATAATCTGGATTGATTACCTGATACCAAATTCCCTTGTGTTTGGTGCATTCCCAGTAATCCTGAATGGTAATATGGATTACCTACAAGATAGATTACCACTAGATGGATTGCCAGTAATGTTGATTATTGTGTTTTGTATGAATAGATGATATTACAATAATATTGATTATTGTGTTTGGTATGATAAACAGATTACTAGTCATATGTCACCAAATTTCTAAAATACCCCTAAATCAAATTCATATACTAAATCTGTTGGCCCAGATGACAACCCAAGAGGGGGGGATGAATTGGGTTCTTTAAAAATTTTAACCTCTAAATAAAAATTGTTTGCTTAAGATGAATGAAAGTAAATGCAATGCAAATATAAAGCACAATCAATGAGATAGAGACAATAGAAGCACGGCAAACACAAAGATTACAGCCGAGTTGTTTTACAAGCTCACAACCCAAACTTGTTGTTTTACCCGGGATCACAACGAACCCAGCCGATTTTTCGGGCTCACCAGTACACAACCCTAAACTCAAGCTAATCTAGCTTGACCTAAGGTAAACAACCTCCACTAGTTCAATCCCTTTGATTGGATTGAACTAGGCACAAATAAAAAGAATATAGTTTTTCAAAGATACACAGCTCCTCAATGAGCAAATATTCAAAAATAAGTAAACAAGTTTAGAAAAGCCTGATTTGAAGTTGTTTGGCTTTGAGCTTTTCTTCTTTTCTTCTTTTTCTCTTCTTCCTTTGGAATGATGAATCAAGCCTCAGCTTTAATCCCTCACAGTCGTTGCAGTTGAGAAGGTTGGAAATGGAAGAAACAGAGCTTTTACTTCAATTTGGGAAATCCACCGATTTTTTAATTTGAACGCCTTAGATTCCTCTTTGAGCTTTTTGGAGTGGAAGGATTTGAATTTGAATGCTTTTCTCTTGGATTTTAGGCTCAGGGTTTCTCAGATTTTTGATTTGAAATTTTTCTCTTTTCCATCACTTTTTTTCCTCTTTTTTTTTTCAAACGGGTGTTTTTCCCCCTTTTTATAGATTTCTTCAATCTGTTTTTGGGATGAAACTAGCCATTGGAGTGTACCTGGAAATAAAATATATCCATTAGAAATTAGGTAAAAAGGAAATATTACCGTTAGAGCTGATCTGGCATTTTAAATTTTCGTCCCAGTCAGGTTGGAGTTGGCTCCAACTTTTTAGGTGTCGGCTCCAGATCGTTTTACCAAAAATAGAAATTTCCGAGTTCGTTGAGGAGTCGGCTCCGAAAAAGTAAGTGTCGGCTACCATCGTCAGGTGTCGGCTCCCGAATACTGTAGGTGTCGGCTCCCGAATACTGTAGGTGTCAGCTCCAGAATGCTCAAAAAATAAGCGTTCTGTCCCCGCATTGGAGTCGGCTCCAGACACTGTAAGTGTCGACTCCGAAACTCTAGGTGTCGGCTCCGAAACTCTAGGTGTCGGCTCCGGATCGTATCAAAAATCAGATTAAAATTGAATTGGCCATGGGGTCGGCTCTAGGTTTTCTAGGTGTCGACTCCAAGCTCTGAAACTTTGAAATCTCTGATTGTATTTAATTCAAAATTCATTTCTTGATTCCTTTAAATTGATCAAATAAATTTAAGTCCTGAAACACTCATAAAATCCATTAATAATTAAATAAATATACTCAATTCCTTTATTAATCATCAAAATCAATAAATGGATCAACAATCTCCCCCTTTTTGATGATTATAAAAACATTGAGTATATGCATAGAATTCTTAAATTAAAAAATTATCAAGGAAGTGATCTTCACGAGTAAGCTCCCCCTGAATAAGGTAGCTCTTATTCTTCCTCTTACTTTACATATTTGGTACTTAAGATTTCTTTATGCATAGTCAAATCAATTTGATTATTAATCCACATCAATGTCATATTAATCAATTAATTTCATTAATGTTTTCATATTAATCAATTAAGTAACTTGATTTTTCATATTAAACAATTAATGCAACATAACTTTCTCCCCCTTTAATGCAATTAACGATATAACTTTCTCCCTCTTAATGCATATACAACCACCCTCTTAATGCATATACAACCATAATTCTCTCTCCCTTTTTTGTAATCAACAAAAAGGTAAAGAATATTTCATATTGCATCAAAAGATAATTTTCNCATATGCTTTCAGGTGAACGACGTGCTCAAGTCTATGTGCAAGGATGCTGTGGAGCATGGTGGAATTCAGAGCAAGGATGGGTCGTTCTTGCTTCGAGTTGATGGTGGTGCCAGCGCCAATAATCTTCTCATGCAGACCCACGTAATGAAATGTTTGATGAAATGCAGGTCTATTTATATTATTTGGTTGTTGAGGCTGGGGAATAGAAGTCTTTGATGCATGAAATCAACCCCCTTTCTCTTCTCTCTCTCTCTCCCTAACTAGCGATGGCAGAAACCAAAAGAGGAAGAAGGGGCAGGAAGACACTGAAGACCCTCACGTAGAACGGCGTCAACATTTCATCCGGGAAGATGTCCTCCTCCCCAATTCCCCCGCTCGCTGAAGCCGAGAAGGAGACCCGGGATGGCCTTGCCTCGACGACCCTCTCGCCTCAGAAGGGCAAGGGCAAGAATATCATCCCCAGGTCTAAAGTTTCGGCCATAACTAAGAAAGACTTGGCTGATGAGTTACTAGAATTGCAAGGGAAGCTCGAACGGCTGCAGCTCAAGATGGAGAAGAGCGACGAACTTCTGAGAGAACAGGATGAAATGCTGAAGCTGAAAGAAGAAGAGATCAAGAACCGGGGCAAGGAGCAAGAGCGGCTTCAGATGGAACTCAAGAAGCTCCAGAAGTTGAAGGAGTTCAAACCTACCATGGTACGTTTGCGTAAACCTGAGTCTGAGTTCCCTTGTTTTCAGTTTCAGGATTTGATCTTTATCGATTTCTTGTTTTCTCGATCGTTCTGGTTTTACCATTCTAATTTTTTCGTTTTGGGTTTGAAAATTGAATCTCTATGGTTTCTTGTTCTTGGTTATCGGCAGAACATTCCTCTTATCATGGCCCTAAGGGAGAAAGAGCAAGAAAAGAAAGAAAATAAGAAGAACAAGAAGAAGAAGGACAATGACTGCGTGGAGAAAAAGAAGCCATGTCCGGCGTATGTGCTTTGGTGCGAAGATCAATGGAACGAGGTTAGAGTGTTGCCAATTGTAGATCTTTTCTGGTTTGAGGTCAAAAATTTGCACGAATCTTATATTAGTTTTTTCAAATTTAGGTTACGAAAGAGAACCCAGATGCTGATTTCAAGGAAATCTCCAATACTCTGGGGGCAAATGGAAGACCTTGAGCGCCGAAGGGAAGAAGCCAGAGAAGTACCAGCAAGAGAAGGAAGCCTACTTGCTGCAGATTGTTGGGCAGGAGAAGCGGCAGAACGAAGCATGAAGCTTCTAGAAGAAGAGCAGATGTAGAAGACCGCAATGGAGTTGCTGGAGGAGTACCTGCAATTCAAACAGGTCTTGATACTGCTGACCAGATTCCTCTGGGTGGTGTTATAACCTGCGCAATTTTCGAGATAATGATATGACAGCTAAGATGGTGAATCTTGGCTCTGGCCTTTGGCTCCGGCCTCCAGCGATGACTCCGGCCTTTGGCTCTGGCCTCCAGCGACGGCTCCGCCTTTGGCTCCGGCCTCCAACGATGGCTCTGGCCTTTGGCTCTGGCCCCCAGTGACGTCTCCGGCCTTTGGCTCCGGCCTCCAGCGACGGCTCCGGCATTTGGCTCCGGCCTCCAGCGATGGTTTCGAACCCTACCTTCGGCCTCTAACTTGGTGCCTTACTTTCACCTGCATGCACTATGACCCACTTCAGGTAACAGATCCCAAGATTCGAGATCTGTTACCATATATCTCGCTCACCGAAATCACGGGCAAGTACCAGCATGCCCAGCAGTTACCGCCACAAGCGGCCCCCATCCAGCAACGGCTTACCCACTTGCCGTTCGAAGGAGCTTATCCTAACAAGGAAGATTCGACGGTTCAAAACAGAACGAAAAGAAAGGAACCTCCAAGACAGGTATAAAAGACCCCGAGCACAACTAAAAAAGGGGAATCTCTCTCTCTCAAAAAATATAGATACTACACTCCTGTTCAACAAGTTCACTAACTTGAGCGTCGGAGGTCCTCGCAGGAATACCGGCCCGGGGACTTATTGTAGGTTTCCAGAGGAGGAAGACTTTTTCACCACATTTGGAGGCCCACAATAGATCTCAGCACGCTCGGCGCTCATCACAGGTGACTTGTCCGCATCAGATTGGCGCGCCAGGTAGGGGCTCGCAGGCGGGGAAGGCAAAAGTTCTCCCTGTGACCCCATCGATTCTGCAAGGAAGACGATGGTAACAACACGAGCATAGGAGGCTTCCATCAGCCAGGCCGCGGAGCGCATTCCGCGAGCTGAGCAATCGAGGCCAACCTCCGTGTTCCGCCCCCTGCACAGATGAGCCAGCCTGACCGGCTTGAGGTTCTAGCTCACAGGTCCAAGACTTGATGACGGTGGTATGGGGACTGCAGGAACACTGCTTTACCGCTGCACCTCAACCCCCTCCGCCTGGTGAAGGGGTGCGGGGGACAATTCAATCTCATCAAGGTGGGACCCCACCCGAGGCCTCCCGTCACTCACCTCCTGAACCTCGTCGTCGAGAGGCCTCAAAGCGATGGCGGTCCCTTTCCTATCACTCTGGTCGTTCCCACGATGGCCGGACGAGAAAGAATTCCGACGGGTGCGCTCCTTACGCCGGCGGTCTTCTTCGGCTTCATCTTTTGACTCATCTAAAGACGATGCCCATAGGAAGACTACCTGTCGGGCCGAGCAATGGCTTGATGAGTATCATCGACGGTTGGAGGAGCTTAGCGTCGGATCGCTAACCCTCATGGACGGACTACGATCACCGCCCCTGCTTTCCCGGCGCATCATGGAGGAACCGGTCCTGCCCCATTTCCGTCTCCCCCTGCTGGACCCGTACGATGGCACGACGGACCCACTGGACCACCTGGAGAGCTACAAGGTCCTCATGCAGGTCCAGGGAGCGACGACTCCCTTCTATGTGGTGCCTTTTGGCCACCCTTCGTAAGGCGGCACGTGCATGGTATTCCTGCCTGCCATCGCGCAGCATCAATTTATTCCGATAACTCGAACGATTTTCTGGCCCACTTTGATGCGTGCCGGAAGATCCACGAGTAGCTGATAGCTTATTTGCTGTCCAGCAAAGAAGTGGCGAGACCCTGAAGGACTTTGTTGCTCGGTTCAAGGAGGCAGCATTGGAGGTATATAACCTGGATGATTCTGTAGCCACTTTGGCATTAAAGCGAGGACTTCGTCCTTCTAGGTTCGCCTATTCCCTAGACAAGAAGCCTTCGAGCTCTTATGCCGAGCTTCTGAGCCGAGCGCAGAAATACATTCGTGCTGACGAGGTGAATTCTTCAGGAGGGAAGCTGATAAGAATCCCAGCAAGAAACCAGCGCCCACTAAGCATGCCGGAGCACGACCCTGGAAGCCTGAGCCTCCTCACCGCCCAGATCGCCGGCCATAGACGGTTGTTCCTAAGGAGCAATTCACTCCCCTAATGGCTCCGATATATCACATCCTACTAGAAATCAAGGAGGAACCTTACTTCAAGCGTCCGACCCCTATGAAGTCTGGGACCCCCTGCAATAAGGAACTTTACTGCCGGTACCACCGAGATTATGGTCATGACACCGAGGAATGCCGCCATCTGAAGAAGGCCATTGAAGAGCTTGTCCAGCAGGGTCACTTGGGCAAGTTCGTTCAAAGGGGAAACCTTCCTACTCTAGGTTCATCGGCGCCTCCTACACTTCAGACCGGCGTGGACAATGCTCCTACGGAGAAGACCATAGCTATGATTTCCTGAGGAGCAGGTGGTGGTTCAAAAAGACAGCGAGAGGGAATAGACTCTGTAATTACTTTCTTTGGAAAGGATTTAGATGGGGTAGTTAATAAGCATGACGACAGCGTCGTTGTGTCCATGACCATAGCCAAACATCCAGTAAAAAGAATTTTAGTTGATAGTGGGAGTTCGGTGGATGTTTTAAGCTACGAAGCTTTTGTTCAAATGAACCTATCAAAGTCTTCCCTTCGACCCGTTGCCATGCCTTTAATGGGCTTTACTGGGGACTCTATGAGTGTTGAAGGGGAGATTGTCATCCCTATCACGGCTGGAACCCCTCCGTGTCAAAGCACGGTGGTCATAAATTTCCTGGTGGTCCGAATCCCGCTGGCTTATAACGCTATCTTGGGGAGACCGGGATTGAATTTGTTAGATGTCGTGATCTCCACTAAGAGATTATTGGTAAGATTCCCCACCGACGAAAGAGTCGGAGAAATGAAAGGAGAGCAAAGCCCGCCACCGCTTTGCTATCACTTGTCTCCCAATCCACTGGAGGCGGCGTCGTGATAACCTCTGAGCCGCTTGACCCCCGAGAGCTAGGAAGGAGGGGAGAACCAGCCAAGCACCTCCTGACCCTCCCCTTGGGGGATGACCCGGCAAGGACCGTCCAGGGTGGGGCGTTACTTCTGGAGGAAGCACGCGATCGACTTCTTACTTTCGTGTGTGCCAACGCCGACGTCTTTGCATGGTCATCCTTAGACATGCTGGGCATCCTTGAGGAGGTGATCACCCATCGGCTCAACCTCAGGCCAGAGTATCGGCCGGTCCGACAGAAGAAAAGGAGCTTCGCTCCGGATAGACAGAAAGCTATCAACGAGAAGTTTGCAAGTTGACGACTGCAGGCCATATTCGGGAAGTTCATTAACCCCGAATGGTTGGCCAACATGGTGATGGTCCGTAAGACTAATGGAAGCTAGAGGATGTGTAGACTTCACCGATCTCAACAAAGCATGCCCCAAGGACAGTTTCCCTTGCCCCGGATCGATGAACTGGTGAACGCTACATCCGGCCATGAGGTCCTTAGCTTCATGGATGCCTTCTCTGGGTACAACCAGATCAGGATGAACCCGGTGGATGAGGAAGCTACCTCCTTCATAACTGAGAAGGGGTTGTACTGCTACAAGGTAATGCCATTTGGGCTAAAAAATGCGGGAGCCACCTACCAAAGGTTAATGAATAAAGTCTTCGAGGACCAGATAGGACGCAACATGGAGGTGTACATGGATGACATGCTAACAAAAAGTGTCTATGCCATCGACCATATCGCCGACCTAACGGAGACTTTTGACAACCTTTGTCGATACCAGATGAGGCTGAACCCACGCAAGTGTGCATTTGAGGTGACAGCCGAAAGTTCTTGGGTTTCATGGTGACCCGGTGAGGGATCGAGGCAAACCCGGACAAAGTTCAAGCCATCCTGGACATGAGGTCTCCCACTAACAATAAGGAAGTACAGCGCCTGACAGGAAGGGTGGCGGCCTTGAGCCATTTCCTGTCCAAGTTCGCTGAGAGGTGCCTGCCTTTCTTCAAGGCGCTCTGCAAGGCCAATGGATTCGAATGGACGAAAGAATGTTAGAAGGCGTTCGAGGGACTAAAGGAATTCCTATCTAACCCGCCACTGCTATCCAAGCCAACAGGTGGAGAAGAACTCCTTCTGTACCTCGCAGCTTCTCCCGAGGCCGTTAGTTCTGTGCTGGTCCGCGTGGACACCAATGGCATGCAAAAGCCGGTGTATTACACAAGCAAGGTGCTCCACGATGCAGAGACCAGGTACTCGAAGATTGAGAAGACTATCTTCGCGTTAATCATATCTGCCCAGTGCCTACGACCATACTTTTAAGCCCACCCGATCGCGGTGATCACAGACCAACCTCTAAAGACAATTCTTGCTCGCACGGATACATTGGGTCGATTGGCGAAGTGGGCGCTCAAGTTGGGAGAATTTGATCTATCTTTCCGCCCTCGGTCGGCCATAAAATCCCAAGTCCTGGCGATTTTTTGGTCGAGTGCACCTGGGGCGAGGAGCAACCCGAAGAGGCCTCTGCAAACACCTCGCCTCTCGGAACCAGAGATGATGAATGGGTCCTTCATGTAGACGGGGCGTCAAATTCTCAAGGGAGCAGAGCAGGCCTCATCTTGGCCAACTCGGATGGAGTTGTAACTGAGTGTGCACTCCGCTTCCTCTTTCCAGCCACCAATAATCAGGGGGAATGTGAAGCTCTGCTGTCTGGGATAAGATTAGCCCGAGAGCTCGGGGTAAAGTACCTTAGGGTGTTCACTGACTCCCAACTGGTCACTAGCCAAATCGCAGGGGAGTATGAAGCAAGGGATCCTATCATGTCCCGCTACTTAAGTATGGTGCAGTCGCAAGCTTCTCTCTTAGCTTATTTTAATGTTAGCTATATCCCTCGAGGGGAAAATGCTAGAGCCGACGCTTTGTCCCATCTTGCCACCTCAACTGATGGGATGTTGGGAAGAGCTTATGTAGAGCACCTGGAAGCCCTGAGTTTGACGTAATAAGAGAAACTCTGCCAGTTGAGCAGGAGCCTTCTTGGATGGACGCTTATGTCTGGTACCTTACCAATGGTACCCTCCCAGAAGACCCTGCCGAGGCCTGGAAACTCAAAAGACGGACCCCGATGTTTTTCATAATGGAGGGAAAACTCTATCGAAGGTCGTTCTTATACCCGGTTCTCAGATGTGTTGGCCCCACAGAAGTAGATTATATCCTGCGAGAGATACATGAAGGTATATGTGGAAGCCATCTGGGGGGCAGAGCTCTTGCATACAAAGCCCTACGGCAGGGATATTACTGGCTGACAATGAAGGAAGATGCATCCGAACTTGTTAAGAGGTGTGACAACTGCCAGCGCCATGCTAATATTCAACATCAACCGGTGTCCCAGCTGACCCCCCTGGCCGCACCCTGGCCCTTCGCCCAGTGGGGCATGGACATCCTGGGACCATTCCCTCCAGCCTTCGGACAACGCAAGTTCTTAGTAGTAACAGTTGACCATTTCACCAAGTGAATCGAGGCTGAGGCTCTCGCCAAGATCACCGAGGGAAAAGTAAGATCTTTCTTCTGGAAGTCTGTCGTGTGCCGGTTCGGACTGCCACACACCCTCGTTACTGATAACGGCCGACAGTTTGACAACACGGCCTTCCAGAATTCTGCATCGGCCTGGGCATTCATTAATTCACCTCTGTGGGGCACCCCCAGACCAATGGCGCAGCCGAGGTGACCAACCGCATTATCCTCCAAGGGCTCAGGGCCCGGTTAGATGGCTGCAAAGGGTGTTGGGTGGAGGAGCTCCCCAGTGTATTGTGGGCATACCACACGACACCACGAGCCCCCACCGGGGAAACTCCTTTCAGCCTGGTCTTTGGGACCGAGGTAGTCATTCCGGTGGAGATAGGTGTCCCCAGTTCCGGATAGAGTTATACCATGAAGAGAGCAACCCAAATCAGCTGCGGGCCGATCTAGATCTAGTGGAAGAATTGCGATACCAGGCACAACTTCGCATGGCGGCTTTCCATTAGCGAGCGATCAGATACTACAATGCTCGAGTACGGTCCAAGATATTCCACCCTGGAAATCTCGTTTTGCAATGAGCTGAAGTATCAAAGCGACGGAGGGAGGCAAGCTGGCATCGAAATGGGAAGGACCATACCGTGTCAAGGAGGTACTTCATCACGGGGCATACAAAGTTGAAGAGCTAGACGGGAAACCGCTCCCTCGCACTTGGAACGCCGATAATTTACGTCGGTATTATCAGTAATGTGCTAATTTCATTAATTTGAACCTGCTTGACAGATTGCTATTCAAAATATTTTCATTGCTTTTCGAGTGATCACGCTTTTTACCAAAGACCGGCTCCGCGTCGGCACCAAAGATCGGCTCCATGTTGGCAATTAAGCCCGGCTCCGCATCGGCACCAAAGACCGGCTCCACATCGGTAATTAAGCCTGACTCCACGTAGGCACCAAAGATCGGCTCCGCGTCGGCAATTAAGCCCGGCTTCACATCGGCACCAAAGACCGGCCCCGCATCGGCAATTAAGCCCGGCTCTGCGTCGGCACCAAAGACTAGCTCTGCACCGGTAATTAAGCTCGGCTCCGTGCCGGCACCAAAGACTGGCTCCGCATCGGCAATTAAGCTCGGCTCTGTGTCGGCACCAAAGCCTGGCTCTGCGTTGGCACCAAAGACCGGCTCCGCATCGGCAATTAAGCACGGCTCCGTCGGCACCAAAGACTGGCCCCGCGTCGACAATTAAGCCCGGCTCCGCGTCGGCATCAAAGATCGGCTCCACGACAGCAATTCAGCCTGGCTCCGCACCAGCACCAAAGACCGGCTCCGCGTCAGCAATTAAGCTGGCTCCGCATCGGCACCAAAGCCCGACTCCGCATTGGCAATTAAGCATGGCTCCGCGTCGGCACCAAAGACCGGCCCCGCATCGGCAATTAAGCTCGGCTTAGCGTCGGCACCAAAGCCCGGCTCGCGTCGGCACTTAAGCTCGGTTCCGCGTCAGCACTATGCCGGCTCCGCGCCGGCACTAAAGCCGGCCCCGTGTCAGCACTAAAGCCTAGCCCCGCGTGGCACTTAAGGATAGCTTCGTGTTGGCACTTAAGGACAGCTTCATTTCTGCAACCAAAATTGATCCCGCATCAGTTCTCTAACTGAAAGAAATCGTGCTCTTCGGCCATTGGTTGTTGATTTGCGACAACTCACACACTAGCAAAGCTAATTATGACCAAAGACAAGTGTTATGAATCGAAAGATTCATTAATGGCTAAAAGTTTACAAAATTGCTGATCTGAGTCGGACTTGAAGCAATACAATAAAAATAAAAAACTAAGGGTCACTTGGGGCTGGGTCGTCATCTTCAGGGACTTCATCTGGCTCCAACCCTTCAATCCCCTCGAGGTCGTAGAGTTTCTAAATTTTTTCCTTGCAGTCTTGGAAGCCAACTTCGTAAGCGAATGTCGTTGATTCGGCTAATTCCTTACTAAAGGCTCTAGACTTCCTAAAATTCTCTACGGCCTCTGCGGCTCTTTTCTCCACCTTGGAGGTTTTCCGCTCGGCCTCCGCGACCTTCTCCTCGGCCTCCATGACCTTTTTATCGGCCTCGGCGGCCTCCCTCTTAGCTTCGGTCACCGCCGCCTCCAAGTCGGCAATCCTAGCATCGGACTGACGGGCGACCTCTTTGGCCACATCTATTTTTCAATGGTGGTGGAATGTAATCGGTTCTTCAAAATATACATTTCTAATTCCATCACCTCCAATCTCTCTCGGCCATTCTTTGCTTTTCTTCGGCCGCCTGGGCATTATCCAGCTCGTTGGCTTCCCGATGCTGGGCAACTTCCAGCGCGTACTCTGCCTTCTCGGCTCTTAGCCGGATGGCTTCGACTTCGCCCTTTAAAGTGGCTCAAGTATCCTCCAGGGCCATCTCCGCCTTTTCTGCCCTAGCCTGGAGTGATAGCATCTCCTCCGTGACTGATCAAGGGCAGCATCACTCGGGCCCAAAGGTCCCTCATGGCAATCATAGAGTTCAACGCCTGGAAATGTCAAAAAAAAAAATGAAGGTGAAAAGGTTAATAGGGCAAAGCTCACCCAAAGGTGAAAAGGTTAATATGGCAATCATAGAGTTCAACGCCTCTCGGAAGAAGGTAGCCCTCCCCTGATGCTAGAGAAACTCCTGCACCTCAACCACAGATGCTTCGTTCAATTCTCGCTCGGCCCAGCGGCTGTGGTTTGCCAAAAGTGATTGGAAGGAAGGGTCGATGCCCTTCCCTTCCGTAGACATGGGGGCCGCGTGGGAGGACTCCGACTATGCTGCCTCCAGCACCTTAGCTGGTGGAGGCGCTTCGGTTGTTGCCCCTTTGGGGGGCATGGTAACGGCTGGAGTCGGCTTTATAGTTGCATGGACCGGCTCCGTCTCGACGGCTTCGGGGGGGGTGACGGTGCTTTTGCGACCTGCTCAAAGAAGGATCGAGCAGAATGACAGGAGGGGGAGCCGGTACTGAAGGCAATTCTTTTCTCTTGCTTGGCTTCGCCCAACTTCCTCGCTGGCCTCGGCCCTTACCGTGTCTTTCCTCGCGGGCTCGTCGGCTTGGGCTCTAGCCGGGCGCGCAGGGATCCACAACTTTGGCCCTTCCAGCATCGGACTCAGCGTCGGTCCTTCCAGCGTCGGCCCCCCAGCGTCGGTCCTTCCAGCATCTGCCCTCCTCGGAATCTTAGCGCGCAGGGGCTCCACAACCCTGGCCCCTCCAGCGTCGGCCCTCCTTGGAATCTTGGTGATGGCCCTCCTCTCAGCAGGGGGCCTATTTCCTGTTGCCTTCCTCTTCTTAGTAACTGCTTGCTTGAGCTCGCGAAGTGATGGCGTCATCCCTATGAAAAAACAGGAGATGAGTAAAAAAAAAGAGAAGAGGAAAGAAGGAAAAAGGTGAGTAATCAAGTACTCACCACCAGAAGGGATTAGGCCAGTGAGACGAAGGTTTTTATCGATCAGAAGCTTATTACATCGAGGGACATCGGCAGTCAGAAGCTGCCCAAATGCCATTCGATCCCTTGGGAGGATAGATAAATCCCTATTGCGTCAGTGTTGGGTGTCCCCCAGCTTCCACTCACCCCCTCGACATCAGCAAAAAAGAACTTATCCTTCCACCCTTTAACAGAGGTGGAAGGTACAATTTAAGGATCCTAGTGGGTCTAGGAGTAAAGGACCACCAACCTGACTGCTTGCGAAGGGTNAGGAATCCCTATTGGCATCGGTGTTGGGTATCCCCCAGCTTCCACTCACCCCCTCGATATCAGCAAAAAAGAACTTATCCTTCCACCCTTTAACGGAGGTGGAAGGTACAATTTAAGGATCCTAGTGGGTCTAGGAGTAAAGGACCACCAACTTGACTGCTTACGAAGGGTATAAAAACTATGGAATAAGGAGATACTGGCCTCTATGCCTTGCAGGTGAAAAACCAGAAAGCCAACGATGGTTCGGATCGAGTTAGGGACTAGTTGGGAAGGCGTTAGAGAATATCGGTCCAGAAGGTTAAGGATGAAAGGGTGGATGGGTAGTCGAAGTCCTGCCTTAAAAAAGGCTCCGTACAAGGCAACTCTTCTAGGACGGAAAGAAGTTACCTGTCATCAGGAGTGGGGTAGGACAGACGTAGGTTTGGCGAAAACTATACTTGGCTCTTAGGTTTACTATGTCTTAAGCAGACATAGTGGAAGCAGTCCCCTTGGGGGACTCCTTGATAGCGCTGGAAGGACCAGCAGCTGTCAGACGGCACCGGGTGGAGGTCCGTCCGACGGTCAGATGACTCCCGGCTGCGGGGCGTCTGACCGCCCCACTCGGCGAGGAGTGGTCGGAGGATGGGGTGGACCATTGGCTTGGTAAGAAAGCGGAAGGTTGAGAAGGAGTGGGGGAACAACCCCGGAATCGGAAATAGAACAAGAGGGCGAGGAAGCCATGGAAACTAACCTGGAAAGCTTGAGCTAAGATTGAAGGAGCACGAGGAGAGAACAGACACGGAGGCGGACGGACGCTTGCAGACTCAGGGGAGGTAGCTGTGTATAAGAAAGAGGGAATGGGAAGAAAAGGATGATTTTTCTTTTTATAGCCCATTTCAAATCATCCCGCAACGTCCGGTCTGGCCATGTGTCTACCTTCAAATGGAAGCGCTTCGGCAGCCTACCAACGCGAAAAACACGAAAAGCTTCACCAATAAAATGACGGTGGCCTTACCGCAATGATGACGCTCGCCTTTTTATGACTCATTACTCGAAATCTTTCCCAATCAACAGCCTGAACGGACGAAATGATGGCACGGAAGTCAGCCGCCCAGTGGATATTAACACCCTTTCGTTGGTGATTGTGCGCTCACTCATCTCAGGGGCGGGGGGCATCTGATACGGCTGACCATCTCCTCTGGGTGGTGTTATAACCTTTGCGTGATTTCCAAAAATAATGATGACAGCTAATCCCAGAGATGGAATCTTGGCTCCGGCCTCCAGCGATGGCCTCCGGTCTTTGGCTGGCTTTGGCTTCGGCCTCCAGCGATGGCTCCGGCCTTTGGCTCCGGCCTCCGTCTTTGGCTCTGGCCTTTGGCTCCGGCCTCCAGCGACGTCTCCGGCCTTTGGCTCCGGCCTTTGGCTCCACCTCAGCGATGGCTCCGGCCTTTGGCTCCGACTCTAACTTGGTACCTTTCCTGCATACACTATGACCCACTTCAGGTAACATATCCTGAGATTCAAGATATGTTACCGTATACCTCACTCACCAAAATCACGGGCGAGTGCTAGCATGCCAGCAGTTACCACCATAAGCGGCCCCCATCCAGCAACGGCTTACCTACTTACCGTTCGAAGGAGCTTATCCTAACAAGGAAGATTCGATGGTTCAAAAATAGAACGAAAATAAAGGAACTTCCCAGACATGTATAAAAGGACCCCGAGCTCAACAGAAAAGGGGATCTCTCTCGATCTCTCTCTCTCTACACACTACTGATCGACAAGTTGACTAACTTGAGCATCGGAGGGTCCTCGCCGGGAATACCGGCCTGGGACTTCTTGCAGGTTTCCAAAGGAGGAAGACGACCTCTTCACCCATTTGGAGGCCCACAATAGATCTTAGCATACCCGGCGCTCATCACCGGTGATTGTTCGCATCACCAGTCATTATCACGATAAACCTTCGCCAAGTCCCTCTGTCTCATCGTCCTTCCTCCCTGGTGGCTGGCAACCGCCGGTGGAATCGACAAGTCATGGTGTTTGGTGTGCTGATTTGGTCATGGGGACCGTCCCTCACAGAAAAGGCATGAAGCCTTCTCTATTGGGCTGAAAATGGGTGGGCCTTTGAAAATAGTAATGGCCATCTGGGTTAATGGGTTGGGCTGCCCTAGTGGGTCATGGGCTGGGCTAATGACTGCATGGGCTTATGATGGGCTGATGGCTTAGTTAGTTGGGCTACCAGTTAATCAGGCCCAAATTGAAAGAGTGATTCAAAGCTCATCGTATTATTTGAGCTTGCGTTTGAATCAGTTGCTAGACTATTAAACCAGGAAACTAGTTTTGGCCTAACTAATCTTATTATTTTAGAAATTAATCGATGGGTTAGTTATGAGTTAATTAAATTATTATTTAGTGACCCAAATTAAGGACAGGCTAATTGTCTGATTAGTTAGTGGTTATTTTATTTGAAAATTGATTATTGTATACTTTGAGGTAATTAAGCATAGATAAGTAGGAGTATTTTTGTAAATATAGTCAAGTCAATGAATGTGTGTATTAAAAATAATTAATATGGGTTAAAAATAGTTAAGTAAAAGTTAGTAATCATTGAATTAAAGGAATAAATGGTTATTTTTGAATTTTGGGCTAGAGGGATAAAATGGTAATTTTATTATTATGATGAATTAATTAATAGTTTATGTTGAATTATAGATGATCATTGATTATTATTTTACATTGAGGAGCATTTGGAATAGCGATCTCAGACAAGAATTCTACATTATAATGTTGCATAATATGTTTTTATGACTTGCATGTATCATAATTTATTATTGGTTTTCTCTTCATGATTTGAATTAAGCATTATGAATTATTGCGGATTTGCATATGTATGGTGGTATATTATTTTTTATAAATGGTTTTGGTTTAATTTGATTCATGGTTATTTTGATGGTAGTATGGTGTGGCTTGATTGAGAGATATGGTGGAGTTATGATGAGGTGGTATGTTGTAGCTTAGTTGAGGTATATGTGGTGGATTTATAGATGTGGTATGGTGTCGCTTGGTTAAGGATATTGGTGTGTTGAAGGGTACTGTTGGTGTATATTACTAGTAAAAAAAGTCTTTGTACATCGCCTTCGGTGCAGAATGGTCTGCACCGAGCACGATGATTCGCTCGCACGCGAGTGTGCACCGAGGGGCCCGCATAAGAGTCCCGCATCACTAACGAGCGGGCCTATAATGGGCAAATCACCATGCCCGATGCAGGCCATCGTGCACCAGGGCAGTGTACAAAGACTTTTTCGCACTAGTTTTAGCAGTGAGGGATGGAGTCCTTCTCGCTTAGACTGACGCACAAGGGAGGGGCATAGGGCCATTTGAGGCTAGTGTAAAACAAAGTCATGGTACGTTATATGGTTAGATTCATTATGCAAGGCACTAGTATATAAACCAACCTGAAGGAGAAGTATCGCTAGATGATGTCTTGCGTACAGATAAGGGGACCTAGTGGACTTATTACTTACTAAGGGGGGGAGGTGACTTGCTTAATGATGTCTTGCATACGGATGCATGGATGAATAGTATGTGTTGATGGGTAATTATGGTCATATGAATGGTTGCCGTTACATGGATGGTTTGGATATGGCTATGGTCACATGAATGGCTTGAATGTGGTTGTGGTTACATGGATGATTTGGTTATTGATGTGATTATCTTAGTTTGTGGTTATTTTGCTTATTGTGGTCATCTTGCTTTTATTTGTTTGATTGTGGATATGGTTATTTTGATAGTTGGTATTTATTCTTATATATATTTTTATTATCTTGTTAGATAGTTATATTTGTGTGTGCGATGTTCTTTGTTCAATCATATTTTAGTTATATTTAATATTTTATTAGTATATTCATGATAGTATGTGCAAAATTTTTTTTGAAAACTCCTCCAACAGCATGAATGAAAAAAGTTGACACAAATCACACTCATTGATTTCCACAATGTCAAAATAAAGAAAAATTTAAAATAAAAAAATTATTATGGAAGACTAAAACAGAAAAAGATGTCAATTTTTAAGAAAGAAAATAATGTTGAAATAGAGACCATCCATTTTTAAGCATGATTTTCACCATCACTCTACAACTAATAGAGCATAAGAGAGCCTAATCATAGGGTGGCATGATATACGCAAGAAAGAGAGAGCGAGAGCGAGAGAGAGAGAGAGAGAGAGAGAGAGAGAGTGAAGTAAAGGGTGGGCATGTAGTTGAGTATGAGAGATGGAGAAGTGTCTTAGGTGTTAGCTTTCTCGTTTCCTTTTTTTTTTAGCTTTAAAATCTTTTAATTCTAACATTTTATATGTAGAATCTATGATAATATTATCCCTTGGGTTCAACCTGCCATTAAACTTTAGAACTAAGTGCTCGTCTTGTATTTTCTTAAAAAAAAGCTTTATATTTGGATTCCAAATAATTTTTTCCTTCACAAATATGGACAAAACAGCTTTCCAACCCTATCCTCTCGCACCAAATATCGGGAGTGGTCAGGGATCAAAACTGCAAATTCTCTGCTTCAAGATGAGGAATTTGACTCCCCTTTTTTCCCTCTCTCTAGAGCGAATTGAGATGGTTTTGCATGGAATGTAACTGCTCACTCTAGCGGCATCATCATCCATTACGACTTCATTGGTGTGGTGTTACAGTATAAACTAGGAACCATCTTCCATCAGATCCTTATAGGGCTTGTGATGGAACCGAAAAAAGCTCCTACCATGAAGGATCCAGAAAGCAGCAGTCTGAACAACAAGGTGAAGAGATGGTCCCTCGAGCGAACCACAGCCGTGGTCACTGGAGGCGCCAAAGGAATCGGGTGAGTCATTCTTTTTAATCAATTGTAATGGTCTCTGCCTTACCAATTCTTGCTTTGTTGATACGCTCGATTGAATTAAAATATATAAAACACATAAATTAAGTTCAAGATAGGTCTCATACATCAAAAAACTTGCATAGAAAAATCACATATGCTAATGCACATGATTAGTTCTAACTTCTAACATAATTTTTATTACTATGTATTATTTCATATTATTTAAATAATCTAATTTTTGATGAGTTAATATTATAGGCTCAAATCATATGATTTTTTGTATATACAAATGACTTTTAAATAGTAAATCACATGGAATAAATAATTTAATCCTATGGCCATGCCATTTATGTGATGGTTTTATGATTTGCCTTTTTTTTTTCTTTTCGAATAAATAATTTAATTTTAGAATTTTTTTATATATATAAGTACGGGCAAGATACATTGGTTCATAAAAAAAAGTTTGACAAAAAAGAAAAATCACGAAGATCCTCAAAACAAAAAAATAGAAATGAAAGATTCTTGTTGCGCGTATAAAAGGGCCTTCATGTTCGTCCCTCTTCTTCAACCAGATCTCATGGCCGAAACACAGCCTTTAGCCGGCCCTACTAATTTGCCAGTAATACTACAGTTAGGCTTCTTCGCAGCAACTTTGGTACCGGCTAACGACTTCGGGTCGGGATTTCATAAAATGGTTTTAACTGTCTCACTCTAGGTAAGGTTTTTAACTGTCTCATTTCATAAAATTCATAAAATGGTTTTTAGCTGAAGAATTTTCAGTTATCTTCTGCAATTGTTTCCATCCATTTTCTACTTCCATTCAAAACCAATTAGAAAATGCTTCTTAATTAGCAGTTTTTCAAATGCTTCATGTATTACCACAAATGTAGTAGCCATTAATTGTATTAATTTTTGCTTGAATTATTTGTACTTAAAACCACTTATAAGTTGCAACATCTGGTGACAATGGATCATCTTTCTTCTCATAAAAGGCATCGCTCAAAAATCAGGAGCAACAAACACCACAACACACGCCCTTTTTATTCACTGAATATGGATGCAATAAAACATAGACAAAATACTACAAAGCATATATAAGACGATATGAGATGAACTTAACCATCAAGTCGCCAAGTAGAGAACTATCCCGAGGCTGAAGGTGAGGGACTAAACCAGTGTGGCCCACTTGATGCGCTTCACAATGTAGGTGGGTGGGTCGCTCGAGAATGCCATGAAATAGGGCACCAGAAAAAGTGCAAGAAAAAGATGGATAACCTTACCAAGAGTGATAGTTAAAACCATTTTATGAAATCCCGACCCGAAGTCATTAGCCGGTACCAAAGTGGCTGCGAAGAAGCCTAATTGTAGTATTAATGGCAAGTTATTAGGGCCGGCTAAAGGCTGCGTTTCGGCCATGAGATCTTGTTGAAGAAGAGGACGAACAAGAAGGCCCTTTTATACGTGCAACAAGAATCTTTCATTTCTATTTTTTTGTTTTGAGGATCTTCATGATTTTCCTTTTTGCCATACTTTTCTTTTGTGAACCAGTGTATCTTGTCCGTAATTATATATATGATAAAAAATTCCAAATTTAAATTATTTATTCGAAAAGGAAAAATAGAAGGCAAATCATAAACCATCACATAAATGGCATGGCCATAGGATTAAATTATTTATAGCTCGCTGCCAACTAGAATGTTATCAGGAAGCAGTTAAAAGTGAGCAAAAAAAGGAATGGTTAGTAGCTATGTAGAAAGAAATGGATGCCTTATAGAAGAACCACACATATGATTTAGTAGAACTACCAAAAGGAAGGAAGGCTTTAAAGAACAAATGGGTTTTCAGGTTAAAGACTCAATAGCAGTGTTCTCAACCAAAGTACAAGGCCAGATTGGTTGTGAAAAGCTTTGGTCAAAAGAAAAGTATTGACTTTGAAGAGATTTTTTCTCCTTTTGTTTAAATGTCTTCAATTCGTGTTGCTCTAGGTATTGCTACTAGTCTTGGAGGTTGAGCTGTTAGATGTGAAGACAGCTTTTCTTTATGGTGATTTGAAGAAAAAATCTATATGGAGCAATCAGAAGGCTTCAAAGTCAAAGGTAAAGAAAATCTTGTTTGCAGATTGAAAAAAAGCTTGTATGGGCTGAAGCAAGCTCCAAGGCAATGGTTCAAGAAATTTGATTTATTTATGGCTAAAAATGGATACAAAAGAATAACTTCAGATCATTGTGTATATCAAATGGTTTAGTGAGGATTTTTTCATACTCCTACTTTATGTTGATGACATGCTTATCCTTGGAAAAGATATGTCTATGATTGCCAGGTTGAAGAAGGAGCTGAGCAAGTCATTTAAATGAAAGATATTGGACCAGCAAAGCAAATACTGGGCATGCAGATTTTTCGTGATAGAAGAACCAAAAAAATATAGTTGTCACAAAAAAAAGTACATTAAGAAGGTATTGGATAGGTTCAGTATGAATAATGCAAAGCCAGTTGGTTCTCCTCTTGCAGATCATTTCAGGTTGTGCTCAGAGCAAAGTCCTTCAAGATAAGGAGAAGGAGAAAAAGAAGAAGGTTCCTTATGCTTCAACAATTGAAAGTTTGATGTACGCGATGGTATGTACGAGGCCAGACATCGCATATGCAGTGGGTGTTGCTAGCAGATTTCTTGCAAATTCAGGAAAAGAGCATTTGACAGCAGTAAAGTGGATCTTCAGATATCTCAGAGGAAGCTCTAATGTTTGTTTAAGCTTTGGGGATGGTTCACCTGTGCTGATTGACTATACAGATGCAAATATGACGAGAGATATTGATACAATGAAGTCCACATCAGGTTTCATACTTACTTTTGCAGGGAAGCTGTGTCATGGCAATCTAGATTGCAAAGGTGTGTAGCTCTCTCCATCATAGAAGCAGAATATATTGCTGCTACCAAGGTCTGTAAGGAGATGCTGTGGATGAAAGAATTCTTACATGAATTGGGCTGAAACAGAAAAATTATGTGGCACATTATGACAGTTAGAGCATCATCTACTTGTGCAAGAACCCAACTTTATATTTCAAGTCAAAGCATATAGATATCGGATACCACTGGATTCGAAATATGTTTGAAGAGAAGCAATTGCAGCTTCAAAAAATTCACACAAATGGAAATGGGGTAGACATGTTGACAAAGACCTTGTCAAAAGAAAGGCAAGAGATGTGCCGACAGCTGGTCGGCATGATTTTACACTAAGAAAGCATGGGATAGCCTCTCTTATGGGCTGAAGGGGGAGGTTGTTGGGCCCATGGCCCATTTATTCAGTCCATTAAGCTGAAAGGGAGCACGCATTATTTTCCGTGGTTCTTTTTATTTTTTTTGGAGTAGCCACCGCTAAGTGCCGTGGGAGCGTATAAAGACATGAGAGAAGAAGAAAAGAAGGGAAAGAAAATAAGAAGGTAACGCAGAAGACCGTATTTTTCGTTGTAATCATTATATCCTTATTATTCTCTTGTGATTGATTCTCAGATCCAGGCAAAAGACTTTGAGATTTGAATATTTATTATTTTATAGCGGATCTTCTTCTCTGACTTGCCCGTGGTTTTTTTTATCTTGGAGGGATTTTTCACGTAAATCTTGGTGTTTCTGTATGATTGTGTGGTTTATGCATTTTATTTATTATTCTGCTGCTTATTATGGCCTGCTAGTATTTGTCCGTATATGGATTCTTTTCCATCATCTTATCATGGATTATTAAAAGATCATTCTTTTTAACTGAAGCATCTAAACATTTTCATTGTATATGTCCAAACCACTATAATCGATTTTCTCTCATTTTATCTTTAACTGGGGCTATTCTTATCATTTCTCTTATTTGTTTATTTCTAATTCTATCTTTTAAAGTTTTACCACATATCTATCTTAACATACGTATTTTTATTATACTTAATTTATTCACATATTATTTAAGTATTGCCCAATACTCTGTTCCATATAACAAGCTGGCCTAACAACGATTTTATAAAATTTTTCTTTCACTTTTAATGGGATGCACTGATCATACAATACTTCTGAAGCACTCCTTCACTTAATCTATCCTACTTTAACTCTATGATTCATATCTTTACCTATTTCACTTTCTTAATGAATAATTGATCTCAAATACCTAATTTTTTTACTCCTTGGTACCTCTTGGCTTGCAATCTTTACTATTTCTTCATTTATATTTCTACTCCCATTAAAATTATATTTCATGTATTCACCTTTAGTTCTACTAATGTTAAAACCTTTAGATTCTAAAGCCTGTCTTCAAATCTCTAGTTTAGCATTTACTTCAGATTTAGTTTCATTAATCAATACTATATTATCTGCAAATAACATACACCATGGGATACCATTTTGAATATGTTTGATTAATTTAGCCTAACTAATACAAAAAGATACAAACTTAAGGCAGATCCTTGATGTAAACCTACATTAATTGAAAACTCACTAGTTTCTTCTATAATTATTTTAATAATAATATTGCTTTATCATACATATCGTTTATCAATTCTATACCTTTTGGTAACTCATTTTTTTTAAAAAAAATTCATCATATTATTTCTCTAAGTCTCTACATATACTTTCTCTAAATTAATAAAGATCATATGAAGGTTTTTTTTCTTATCCTATACAACTTCATCAATTTTCTTAATAAATAAATAACTTCTATGGTCTTTACATACCCTTATATGTATATATAATTAAATTACGATGGGCTTAGCCCAATACTTTATAGATCATATACTTTATTTTGATTTATACCAGTTATTTAATCTAAATCACATTCAATCATCTATTTTTTCATAACTAACACAATCAATGATAGCCCATATTAAGTTTAAAATCTTACATTGTTCCAATTGGATAATATTGATTGCTAAGTTTTAAGAAAAGTATTTTACTTTTTTTAAAAATGACTCTTGAGTTAAACAACTTTAATGACCACATAAAACATGATTCAAATTAATATATCTCAATACATGTTCCGTTCCAATGGATAATACCAATGTAGAATCAAAGTGGGCATGTGCTATATACCAACACAATTCCTTCCATGATGACAAACATTAACATTCCATAAACATGAAATCTTATATGTGGTAAAGTGTTCCGTGGAACATAGCACAATTGATCCAAAATATTTTACATGCTAATTTTACATCCGATCCATTCCACTTTATGGTCTTAACTAGACCCTTTATGAAATTTAATTCCTTGTATACTTTTTTTACACAAAATATATATATATTTTTTTTCCGAAAAGGCAGAGCAGTTGGATGGTTTCACACGGCACGTTACTGCTCGTCATTCATTACGACTTCATTGGTGTGTGGACTGCTCGCTCTGGCGGTAACATCATTGCTTACGATTTCATTGGTGTGTGAAGGGTATATAACTAGCTAGGAACCATCTGCCACCAGCGATCCAGGGCTGCGAGGTCAGATCCTTAACAGATTTGGGTTTGCGATGGAACGAGAGGAAGCTGCCATGAAGGATGCAGAGAGCAGCAGTTTGAACAACAGCGTGAAGAGATGGTCCCTTGAGGGAACTACGGCCTTGGTCACTGGAGGCACCAAAGGAATCGGGTGAGTCATTCTTTTTCATTGTAATGGTCTCTGCCTTACCAACTTGCTTGGTTGATACCCTCGATTGAATTAAAATATAGAAAACATGGACCCAAGAAAAGGAAGTCCGATGCATCAAAAAAAAAAAAAAAATATTTAGGAATCATATACTTTATTTGAACTTATAACAGTCATTCAATTTGAATAATATTTAGCCTGTTTTTTGCAATGATAGCCCATCTTAGATTTAAACTCTTACACTTTTATTTGTCTTCTTGGAAAACTAAAAACTGTGAACACATAAGGACTGTCGTTGCTTTTATATCAGAAATTACCTATTCAGAATTATTGTTTACACCATGGTTGCAACGCTTCTATGTTGAACCTATGTTATAAACCAAAGTCTGTCCAAACTCCTTTTCGTTTTTTCCCACCCCTGACAATCATAAGTCTCTCCAGACTCGCAGAGAGATATGCTTATTTTCTCTTGTTTGCAAGCAATTAGAAACAAGATTAGGAACTTAGAATGACCGCTCTAAATTTGTGCTCATTTATACTAGTGCACCCAATTGCTTCATGATTACTTATCAAAGAAGATCCTATCGAGTTTGTGAAGTAAGCTAACAACGTTTTGCCACTATGACCAATGTAAATATGATCATTTGATAACATTTCAGGCATGCCATAGTTGAAGAATTAGTAAGATTTGGAGCTACTGTACATACATGTTCTCGAAATGAAGCGGAACTCAACAAATGCTTGGAAAGATGGAAAAGTCTCAACATTCATGTTACTGGATCAGTTTGTGATGTCTCCTCTCGAACTGATAGAGAGAAACTAATGAAGGATGTCCATTCCATTTACCACGGCAAGCTCAATATTCTTGTAAGTTTCAAGCAATCTTACATTGCATCTCATTATAAAAGTATAACAGCTACGGTCATAGCAAAGTCTTAAATCAAAACTAGTTGGAACCAGCTAATCTATTCCATTCTACTAGTTTTAGGATGTAAGATGTAAAGGCATTAATTTTTTTATTGCTTTATATAAAGGTTAGTATTAGGATTAATAAAAAAACAAACCTGCAATGAAGAGTGAAATTATGACAAAAACAATAGTAAATCCTCAAAGCTTGCATGAACTCTATGATGGTGCAATTAACGCTCAATCTATTGAATTGTTAGCGTTGGCTGCCACCAATGATAAACCAACAGCCTCTTGTTAATTTTTTTTAAAAAAGCATATGCTTATCAAACTTCTTTCATATGTAACTATACTGTTCAAGCATTTGGTAGAGTTCTGAGGCCATCCAGGTCATTCCAAATTCTTATAAGATTCTACTCCATTTAGTTAGGCCATGTCTTTGAGAGAGAGTCCTCTGGTATATACCTGTTAAATTTTTTACGCATTTATTGTTTTCTACTACTCCTTTACCATTACTTGATGGTTGCTTCAGCCCTCATATCCGCATGAACACCTAAGAGTTATGCTCAACCTAACTACTACCATAAATAAGTTCATGCCTAGTGTGTTTTGCCCTACTGAGATGTTCTTCATTCAATCCAAATGACAAAGTTGTGCTGTCCCACCTAGGTTAACAATGTAGGGACGAACATTATAAAACCAGCTGTGGAATTCACTCTTGAAGAGTATTCCTTTCTCATGGCTACGAACTTGGAATCAGCTTTTCATCTGAGCCAATTAGCTCACCCTCTTCTCAAGGCATCAGGGGCAGGCAGCATTGTGTTCATCTCCTCGGTTGCAGGGACTAAGACCGGGAGAGATCATTCCATTTATGCAGCTACTAAAGGTAACCTAAGATGAGGCCCTTTTTTTTTAATGAAGCATAAGTAACCAATAACCGTCGATCCCTACTCTTTATGACTTCTTCTATGTTTTCAGGGGCAATGAATCAGCTTACAAGGAGCTTGGCCTGTGAGTGGACTAAAGACGGCATCCGAGTCAATTGTATTGCTCCAGGATTAACTCGGACCCCACTCTTAAAGGGCATTTTCATGGTTGTCCTATGCTTCAAATATAATCACACATTGAATGAAAAAGAAATACATCATGTGCTTCAAACTTAAGTCCACTAGCTAGCTATTCATTAACTTTCATTTGAGTTTTTGGGCCATATGGTTAATTGAACCAACAGATGAGCTTAAAGCGTTATAAGTAGTATCAGAGCTAACCCGAGTATATGAAAGTTGATCAGCATAAGGAAAGGGCTACCTATAGAATAATGAAAGAGTTTTGCCATGGCATGGAGCCATCCTTATAGCACCAACAACCCAAATTAGGATAGATTCCAGTTACTTATGGTATGGGATAAGAACATCGCATTATAAGAAGAAAGATTATGATGCCCTAAATTTAATCTCATATTGAAAAAAGAAATATATTATATGCTTATAACTCAAGTTCCCTTGCTACCCATCAATTTTTATTTGAGTTTTTGACCTTTTATTTTGATCCATTAATAGAGTTAATTGAACATGTGAGTTTGAAGTGTTATAGTCTAAAACTTTCTCCTCAAAAATAATAGAACAAAAGTCGGAACCCCTGGCAAATCTGAACCCAATCCAACCCCCATGCCAGTCAATCAGTGAACTAAAGACACCGTAGGCAACCTTTGTTTTCAGGGTAATTATGGGTGGCACCCATCACACTGGGGACCATGCACACATTTACCATAGAATACCTGGATAATTATAGCATTGCATTTTCTGTACGTACGTGCATTTGCAAAGCCATCCAGAGAGGCAATGGGATTCCAGATCCAAGAGAATCCATGTTATTAGAGAAGGTCATCAAGTTTATAAAGAAAAAGAAAACAAGCTATCATAACTAGCTACTTGTGTAGACCGTTTCAAAATAAAGTGGGAAAATAAGTTGCAAGTTACTCGTTCATGTCATTAGCACTTTATTACATTGAGATATATTGATATCTTTTTCTTTTCTTTTATTTTTCTCATCCTTTGTATTTGTTCAGGCACTTGAAAACGAGTATGTGGCAAGATATGCTAGCACCATACCTCTCGGACGAATGGCAGAACCAGAGGAGATAGCATCTACTGTGTCTTTTTTATGCATGCCCGCTGCTTCTTATGTTATAGGTCAAGTTATTTGTGTTGATGGAGGTTTGACCGTGAGTGAACGCTGAGAAGAAACGCGATTCTATGGTGGGGTCTATGTTTCTCAGTCGATCAATTCCTCACCTGTAATGTTAATGCTTAGCATGAGATGGGTTATAAAGTTGTGTTGTTTACCAAGTTATGTTGTTTTCTAGTAAGAGACAAGGCCATTACTAGTAAGCCTTGAGAATAAGAGTATGAGTGCAACATTTGGTTGTTGTGATTTGTTTTTGCTTATCTTTGGCATTCAAAGGCAGATTTAAGTTAACCATTTTATAACTGAAAGGCATTCATATCTCCGGCCATAAATTATATTAATATTTAACAGTCAGATCATTGTAATAATTTTTTAATAGATTGATAGGTAAATGTGTAACATATATGAAGCGTACAAGTTACAAACGACAAATTTGTATTCAAACACAAAGAATATAAATAAATGTAATGAAAATAAGGTATAGAAACGAATCAAAAGGTAGCATATCGCTATCTTCTCCAGTCTGACTCGAGGACACGCTCGTAATGAACATGTGTGGCCGAAAGCCACCACCCTTGTTCCTAAATCCACCTCTTCTTAGGCTTATTAGAGTTCAAATAATAGCCTATACCAACAAATCATATAATTTTTATTATGGATGGTGGAGTAACTTAAACGCTGCCATCCAAGCGGGACCAATGCGTGTCATCCGAGTGCGAGCTGAGGTCCACGTGCCATTATAGCGCCGCGCTCGAGTTGCGACGCGGAGAAGGGAGGCGAGATGACGCATTTCGGTGGCGGCGGAGTTTTGCCGTGAAACGGAGGCGATGATCGCCGCTGCCTGTGAGCCTAGCTCCACCGCTGCGAGGAAGCGAAGGATGGAGATCTGGCGGTTCAAGTTCATCGCCGGCTCTGAGGATATGGCACCGGCAGACAAGGAGCTCAGCAGAAATAGGCGGAGGCTACCCTGCACTGCCGCCTTACCGGAGGCTTTGCGGAGAAGAAAACGGAGGCAGGAATTCGGATGCGGAGTCGGGATTCGCTCCGCAGACTACGTGGGCTAGATCGGTGCGATCGGGGCCGTCCAATCAGTGTGGTGATGCGGCATGGCAGTTCCAGCTGCATGGCTATCGTACCATGTCTGTCGAGGGCCTCATGCATCACGATTAGGATCCAACTTGTTGACACCAAATCATCTGTCCTCGAGCGTCCGCGAGCATTCAATCACCTCCTTCAGCGAGCCCGGAATCCTTCGGCGAGCTTCTTGCGATTGAAAGCCTGCAAACAAGTCCTAGAGACCGAAGATTTTGGTGGAGACCCTTCGATTCTCAAGTTAGTGCTCTGAGCAACAGTCATAAGCTTAAGAAAGCTTGAAAAAGAGATGAAGAGAGAGGCTTAGAGCCGTGCTCTCTGTGAGCAAGAATGAGCATTTAAGAGTGTGGTGAGTTATCAGTTCTCTCATCGGGGGTCCCTCTTACCCATTTTATTGATGCTTGGAGTCTGTGAGGCTTGGGGCATGATCACTTGTCACAGCATTTATGATGGTGGCAGCAATGACAACAATGGCAGGCTTGCTTCTTAGTGGCATGTCAGAAGTGTAGGCTATGTCCCTTCAAATATGGGTGGCTACATAGTTGGCAAGTACTGCTTGGTTTAGACAGCTGTTGCAGGCTGCTGGAGGGCGTATCCGATCATTACAGCATTTGCCAGATGTGTCCCCCATGCCACACTTCCATTGCCTTATGTGGACAATGATGGGTAATAAAGTCAGGCACGTGGGTCCCACAGTGTAGCCGCTGAGGCAAAAGACGAAATTTGGAGTTGAAGCTGGCTCTGTCCCTCGTGGAGTATTAATTATAGAGTATGTGCATGGCACTGTTCATGCCCTTGGATGAGCTCCAGAGAAGGCCATGGGTGAACATCGCATGGCACTGTTCATGGCCGAGCACTATTCATGGCCGAGGGGAAGAGGCCGAGCACTGTTCATGGCCGAGGGGAAGAGGACGAGCACTGTTCATGGCCGAGGGAAAGAGGCCGAGCACTGTTCATAGCCGAGGGGGAGAGGCCGAGCACTGTTCATAGCCGAGAGGGAAGAGGCCGAGCACTATTCATGGTCGAGTGAAAGAGGCTGAGCACTGTTCATGGCCGAGGGAGAGAGGCCGAGCACTGTTCATGGCGAGTGGAAGATGTCGGCACTGTTCATGGCCGAGGGGGAGAGGCCGAGCACTGTTCATGGCCGAGGCTGAGGTGGCCAAGGGGACCATGTACTATTCATGGCCGAGGGGGCCGAGCACTATTTATGGCCGAGGTCGAGGCTGAGGTGGCTTAGCATTGTTCATGGCCGAGGCCGAGGGCCGACTGGCTGAGGCCGAGGGGTTGTCTTGCTGAGGCCGAGGCCTAGGATCGAGACTAAGGACCGACTGGCCGAGGCCGAGGGGCTGGCCTACTAAGGCCGAAGCCGACTGGCTGTCTTGCTGAGGCCGAGGCCGAGGGGCTGGCTTGCTGAGGCCGAGGCCGAGGACCAAGGCTGACTGGCTGAGGCCAAGGCCGAGGACCGAGGACCGACTAGCCGAGGCTGAGGGGCTGGCTTGCTGAGACCAAGGCTGACGACCGAGGCCGACTGGCTGTCTTACTGAGGCCGAGGCCAAGGACCAAGGCCGAGGGCTGACTGGCCGACCATCGAGGCCGAGTGCCGACTGGCTGACTGGTTGACTTGCTAAGGCCGTGGTCGAGGGCCGAGGCCAAGGGCCGACTGGCCAAGGCCGAGGGTCTGGCTGCTAAGGCCGAGATGGGAGGCCACTTTGGACAGGGCCGACTTAGGAGGCCGAGATGGGAGGCCGCTTTGGATAGGACCGACTTGGAAGGCCGAGATGGGAGGCCGCCTAGGACGGGGCCGAGTTGGGAGGCCGCTTTGGACAGGGCCGACCAGAACATGCCGGCATCATTGCCCATGGGGTTAACTAGCCCCATCAGACGCTCCCCACACTCCTTGAGCTTGTATGCCTTGCATCAGCTAAGCAAAAGGAGTAGAACTTTTTACCTTTGCACTTATCTTTTTATGTTAACTTCAACTATGATTCCTTCCAAGTGAGGAAATTCCTTTCCTTTTTGCATCACCTTGTGTGGACATCTGCAAACTCTCTAGAGCCATGCTCTTTTCCTGCTCAAGAACTTTTAAGCAAAGTTTGAAGGTAAGTTAATTACCTTCAACCGACTGAGGGTAGCCAGCAATCCTTTATCAACATGGGGTCCAGAAGTGGATGCTCGTCAACTGAGCTGGGGAGTTGGTCCTCCCGCTATGAGCCGATTTGATTTTTATCTTTTGACGTGAAGTCCGAAAGTCTTTTTGCGGCAATCTGCCGACTTGAGGCTATCGAGACAGATAAAGCCGTTGAGGCTGAGATAAAATTGCCGAAGCGAAAAAAGAGCCACGAGGGATGAAATAAAATTGCCTCGGGTGTTGTGTGCCGGTACGGGAAGCGACTCGAGCAGGTATGGGCTGTTAGGGTATTGAACCACCTTGGGACATCTAAGCCAGACCGAGTGGTGACCCATTAGCCGCGATGCTGCCGAGCTTCTCGAGCGGGTACAGGCTGTTAGGGTATTGAACCGCCTCAGAGGCGTCTCTAAGCCAGACCGAGTGGTAACCCATTAGCCGTGATGCCGCCGAGCTCCTTTGGAACCGCCTTGGAGTTTCGTGGCCTACCCGAGAGGTGGCTCGAGGTTGCCGGAACCATAGGTCTTGAACTGCCTCGGGGGTTTCACGGCCGGCCTGGGGGTGACCTTATGATCATAGGACCATTGAGAACCTTTTGAAAGGTTGATTTTGTCGGTTTTCCTGTAATGCATTCAGACACTAATGAAAAGAAACCTTTTTCTCAAAGTGTAGTGTACTTAGCTTTTTCGTTGGAGAAATTGATCTCCCTCTGCTTCATTTAGGGGGCTTCACGTTGTGGTGTTTATTGGTGAGCCTGGAGGGGCTCTTTACTGATAGCTCGAGCTTGCTTTTGCTGATGAGCCTCGAAGAGATATGATGATGGCGAGTCTCTCACTGGGGAGATGATGGCTGGCTTGAGCGACAACTAAAGGAGTAGCTTGAGCTCTTGTTTGCCATTGTGTGGCCATGGAATATCGGTCATGTAGCTTTTGGGCAGCTGCCATTAATGTTTGGATTTGCAGAGTGAGGGTGGCATGAGTGGCCTGAGATAGTGGCGATGATGGAACAGAGAGCCAGCCTCCTACCGCTCAGCTCATTGAGGGTGCCCCCCCAGCATTACTGGCGAAAGCCTTTTGGGTCTTTGTCATCACCATCTTTTTTATCCACCATTATTGTCGTAGAGGGAGTGAGGGCTTGTAGCTTAGTATCGCAGAACTCTGCTTTCTCCCCCCTACCTAGTGTGCCAATCTATTGCTTCCAGAAGACCCTCCTCGAACGTTTGCGAGCGTCCGATCGCCTCCTCTAGTGAGCTCGGGATCTTCCGATGAGCTTCTCGCATTTGGGAGCCTGCAAAAAGTCTCAGAGACTGGAGATTCCGGCGGAGACCCTCCAATGCTCAAGTCAGTGCTCTGGGCAACAGCCATGAGCTTGAGGAAGCTCGAAAGAGAAGAGAGAGAGAGCTTAGAGAAGTGCTCTCTGTGAGCCAGAATGAGCATTTAAGAGTGTTGTAAGGTAGTTGAAGTCTTTTTTGGGGTACCTGGTCAGGGGTCCCTCTTACCCAATTTATAGATGCCTAGAGTTTTTAGGTTTGAGTGGTTGAAGCCTCATAATGATGACTTTTATGGGTGAAGTGTCAGAGCTGATGTCTGTGAGGCTTGGGGTGCTGCCACTCGTCAAAACATTTAAGGTGATGGCAGCAATAGCAGGGCTTACTTCTTAGTGGCATGTCATAAGTGCAAGCCATGTCCAGGGGTACTGAGGCCGAGGGGGTATCTTTTCGAGGTCGAGGGGGTATCTTTTTGAGGCCGACGGGGTATCTTCCTGAGGCCAAGGGACTGTCTTGTTGAGACCGAGGGGCTATCTTCTCAAGGCCGAGGGGGTGTCTTCCTGAGGCTGACTCCAGAAATGATTGGTACGACCCCGGTGAGATTATCATTGCCTATTGCTTATTGGCCCCATCAAATGCCTCCCACACTCCTGAGTTTGTGTGACCACATGCCTTGCATCTGCCAAGCGAAAGGAGTGTAGGAATTATAATATCTTTCTTTTGCACTTGTCTCTACATGCCAGCTTTGGATAGTTTACGTCTGCCTTGTGTGGACTTGTGACCACGTCCGCATGCTCTCTTGTTCTTTTGTCTGCTCAAAGACTTTAAGTAATGTTGGAGGTAAATTGATTACCTTAGACTAGTTGGGAGCAGACAGTAATTCTCTCCGACATAGGATCTGGAAGCGGATGTCAGTCAACTATGAGTTGAGGAGTTGGTTTCTCCTGACTTTGAGTTGACTTTGGGTCTTCTTCTTTAAATGGTTGAAAGTAACCAGCAATATGTTGCAAGTGTATCATGTAAACAAAGGTATTATCCGGTTGGCCACTGACTGCTGAGATAGAGTTGAAGCCACTGAGGCTGAAATGAAGCCATTAAGACTATGATGATGCCGTTGAGGTTATGATGAAGCCGCTGAGGCAAAGTTGAGGCCGTTGAGAGCCTTTTGAACCTTGGAGGGTGATTCGAGAGTCGCTGAGATAGGAGCATGCTTGAGAGCCTTTTGAACCCCAAAGGGTGACCCAAGAGTCGCAGTGATGGGACCATGCTAAGAGCCTTTAACCCTGAAGGATGACTGAGGGTGCTTGGACTAGGCTCAGCCTTTTGAACCCCAAAGGGTGACCCAAGAGTCGCATGATGGGACCATGCTTGGAAGCCTTTAACCCTAGAGTGACCTAAGGGTGTTTGGATCAGGCTCAGGTACCTTTTGAACCCCGAAGGATGACCGAGAGTTACTGTGATGAGACCATGCTCGAAGCCTTTAACCTCGGAGGGTGACCTAAGGGTGCTTGGACTAGGCTCAGGTGCCTTTTGAATCCCAAATGGTGACTTGAGAGTTGAGAGTCGTCAGATGCCTTTTAACCCCGAAGGATGACCTGAGAGTTGAGAGTCATCAGGTGCCTTTTAACCTCGAAGGGTGACCTAAGAGTTGAGAGTCATCAGGTACCTTTTAACCCCGGAGGATGATCTGAGAGTTGAGAGTCGTCAGGTGCCTTTTTCTTTTGACGTGAAGTCTAAGAACGACTACTCGGTTGGCTGTTGTCCACTGAGATAGAGTTGAAGCCACCGAGGCTGGGATGAAGCCAATGAAACTTTGACGATGTTGTTAAGGCTATAACGAAGCCGTTGAGGCTAAGTTGATGCCGTGCTGGAGACGATCTTTGTTGCCGATGATGCTATCGGTCTTTTTACAGTGCATTCAAGTATTAATGAAAAGAAGCTTTTCTCACAGTATAGTGTACTTAGCTTTTGTAACTTTTTGGCCTTTGCATCGTGTTCGATGATGCTTGGGGTCGGCATGGAGTCAGACAGAGAGCTTTTCCCAGCTTTTTCTGGTGCTGGATTGGGATATTTGTGGAGGCGAAGAAGACTATATTCGAGAGTGGAGGAGAATCTGCATTGTTGGTCTCTTTTGTCATTAATGGAGCCCTGACATCCAAGTACATGAAATGGAAGGTCATAATGGCCCCTCCACCAATGTCCTCTCTTTGCCCTTTCGCTGGCACCAAGCTTCCTCTCCTCATGCATTAAATCTCATTTATTAAAGTTTGCATGGCATGGCACTGGGCTGGGACTTGGACCACGTCCTCCCCACCTCATGCAGCCGGACCAGGACCTTACTTCTTGGAGGGAACTCGGCCGAAAGATGTGCCAGATAATGATGATGATGTGGCACTTGATGCAAATGGTTTGAAGGAAGAAAAAGCGGCCAGGGAGGAGTGCTGATCAGCTCCCTGTTGGCCGAAGATAGCCCCGGGATTGCTTGCCTCTTGTGGACTACAACTGTTCGAGTAGAAGAGGCTGTCATTGTAAAGTGTCTTTGAAGGAATTTATCTCCTTCTGTTGATTTGGATACATTAGCCTACTGGTGGTCTACCCTCCGGGAGGCAAGTTGATTGGAGTGGAGGTACTGGCACCATTACTTGGGCCTCCTCCAGTGTTGCCATCCATAGGAGAGGAGGCCGTTTGGACGACGAGCGGTGGTGCTCTTGCTAGTAAGCTCTTGCTTTTGAGCTTAAAGATGCTTATGCTGATGAGCTTAATGGCAGTGAGCCTCTTGCTGGAGAGATCTTCCGCAGAATGGATGATGGCTGGCTTAAGCAACAACTAAAGAGGGAGCAGAAGCTCTTGTTGGCTACTGTGTGGCTGTGAGATATTATTTCTGGAGCTTTTGGATAGCTGCTGTCAATGTATGGATTTGCAGGACGAGGGTGGCATGCTGTTTTGCTTGAGTGGCTTAAGGAAGTGACGATGGTGGAATGGAGCAGTTGGCTCTGTTACTCAGCTTGTTGAGGGTGCCCCCCCCAGCATGACTGATGAAAGCTTCATGGGTTCTTGTCATCACCATCTTTTTATCCACCATTGTTGTCATAGAGGGAGCAAGGGCTTGTAGATTAGTGTCACAGAGCTCTGTTCTCTCCCCCTACGTGACGCGCCAATCTGTTAATGCCAAATCACCATCCTGGAGCGTCCGCGAGCGTTCTATCGCCTCCTCCTCTGGCGAGCTTCTTGTGCTTGAGAGCCTACAAACAAGTTTTGGGGACCAAAGATTTCGATGGGGACCCTTCGACGCTCAAGTCAGTGCTCTAGGAAACAGTCGTGAGCTTGAGGAAGCTCGAAAGATAAAAGAAGAGAGAGGCTTAGAGCCGTGCTCTCTGAGAGCAAGAATGAGCATTTAAGAGTATGGTGAGTTATCAGTTCCCTCGTCGGGGGTTCCTCTTACCCATTTTATTGATGCTTGGAGTCTGTGAGGCTTGGGGCATGATCACTTGTCAGAGCATTTATGATGGTGGCAGTAATGACAGCAGTGGCAGGGCTTGCTTCTTAGCGGCATATCAGAAGTGTAGGCTATGTCCTATCAAATGTGGGTGGCTACATAGTTGGCAGGTACTGCTTGGTTTAGATAGCTATTGCAGGCTGCTATAGGGCGTTGCTGACCGTTACGGTGTTTGCCAGATGTGTCCCCTATGCCACACTTCCATTGCCTTGTGCGGACAATGATGGGTGATAAAGCCAGGCACATGGGCCCCAGAGTGTAGCCGTTGAGGCAAAAGACGAAATTTGAAGTTGGAGCTGGCTCTGTCCCTCGTGGAGTATTGATTATAGAGTACGTGCATGGCACTGTTCATGCCCTTGGATGAGCTCCAGAGAAGGTCGTTAGTGAACATTGCAGGGCACTGTTCATGACCGAGCACTATTCATGGCCGAGGGGAAGAGGCCGAGCACTGTTCATGGCCGAGGAAAAGAGGACGAGCACTATTCATGGCCGAGGGAAAGAAGTCGAGCACTGTTCATGGCTGAGCACTATTCATGGCCGAGGGGGAGAGGCCGAGCACTGTTCATGGTGAGGGGGAGAGCCGAGAACTATTCATGGCCGAGGGAAAGAGGTCGAGCACTGTTCATGGCTGAGGAAAAGAGGACATGCACTGTTCATGGCCGATGGAAAGAGGCCAAGCTCTGTTTATGGCCGAGGGAAAGAGGTCGAGCACTGTTCATGGCCGAGCACTATTCATGGCCAAGGGGGGAGGCTGAGCACTGTTCATGGCCGAGCACTGTTCATGGCCGAGGGGGAGAGGCCGAGCACTATTCATGGCCGAGGCTGAGGTGGCCAAGGGGACCGAGCACTGGTCATGGCCGAGGCCGAGCCTGAGGTGGCCGAGCACTGTTCATGGCCGAGGCCAAGGCCGAGGATCAAGGCCGAGGCCGAGGATCGAGATAGAGGACCGATTGGCCGAGGCTGTGGGGCTAGCCTGCTGAGGTCGAAGCTGACTGGCTATCTTGCTAAGGCCGAGGCCGAGGACCGAGGCCGAAGGCCGACTGGCTGAGGCCGAGGGGCTGGCTTGTTGAGGCCGAGGACCGACTAGCCGAGGCCAATGGGCTAGCTTGCTGAGATCGAGGCCGACTAGCTGAGGCCGAGGCTGAGGACCGAGGCCGAGGGCCAACTGGCCGACCATCGAGGCCAAGTGCCGACTGGCCGACTGGCTAACTTGCTGAGGCCGTGACCGAGGACCGAGGTCGAGGGCCGACTAGCCAATGCCGAGGGTCTGGCTGCTGAGGCCGAGATAGGAGGCTGCTTTGGATAGGGCCGACTTGGGAGGCCGAGATGGAAGGCTGCTTTGGAAAGGGCCGACTTGGGAGGCCGAGATGGGAGGCCGCCTGGGATGGGGCCGAGTTGGGAGGCCGCTTTGGATAGGGCTGACCAGAACATGCCGGCATCGTTGCCCATGGGGTTAACTGGCCCATCACAACTCATAAATATTTATCTAAAATATAATAATTATTTGAATAATTTAGGTCATATAAATACAACGGATTTTATATAAAAATTAGATTTTGCAATAAATGGTTGGAATTTTTTTTAAAAATAAACAATATGGCTTTTTTCATAATTCTGTTTCTAAATCTAAATATAAGATGATCTGAAAATATGTATCTAAGTGTTTGATAAATTTATTTAGTAAATATAAAATATGTTTTTACATAATTCAAGATAATTATCCTAGGATTACTGCAAATTTGAGTGGTGAACCTAATTGCGTACACACTTTAGATATATATTTTTTCTTACAAGATCAGTAACTAAACAAGTTTTCTATTAAAATTTATAAAACTATGGGATATTATTGCAATCCTTGTATATGTATTATTCATGGGAAAACAAATATGGGGATATTAAGCAAATCAAATAATATTTGGAACAAATCAATGCTCCAAGTTTATGTTGAATTATAAATAAATAATAAATTTATAAATAAATTATGAATAACTTGACATTTATGGGAGATTTATAAAAGAATATTGCATAATATCCCATTATAATTATAAGAGGAATTGTGGGAGAATATAGACAGTTTATAAAATTAAGAGCATTATGGAGGTCACAGAGAGAGAGAGAGAGAGAGAGAGAGAGAGAGAGATAATCATGAAGATTTTATATTAAGAAGATGAATCCAATAAACTTATGGTACGCACTAATCATAAAGCCAACATAATGGCACAAGGAGTTCTAAATTTCTTTTTCGTTGATGATAAAGTAGAAGAAATGTAGGCCAAAAGGTTTTTCTGTTGAAAATTTCATATATTTTTATATGAATCCAATTCACATATTATGCAGCAAAAGATAAAATAAATATGAATTTAATTCTCAAAATCCAAAATCCTCGAGGAATAGATTCAGTTAACAAAAAATAATGCATGATTAAATAATAAATCATACATGTATTCTTTATTAGGGATGAAGACTAATAAAGCCGATAAACGATTTACCACTAGCCGTCCATGCCTTTAATGGTGATCCATGCGGAGATCTTTGGATGATGTCCTCGCAGGATTGGATGATGATCTTCTAGCGAGGGGTGCTAGCACCTCTTTTCTTCTTCAATTGATTTTTAAATTAAGAGAGAGAACAATTTCTTGATCAAGATCAAATCTTGGTCAATCAAGAGAGAAAGATTTCTTGATCAAGATCAAATCTTGATCTATCAAAGAAAATAATTTTTTGATCAAGATCAAATCTTGATCAACCAAGAGAAAAGAAAAAGCCTCCTTTTAATCCAACCAAGAGAGTATGAGCGAATGAGAGCGAGAAGGGCATCCAAGAGAGAGAGAAAAGAGAAGTTAGGCGTATGTTTCTAAGCGGGGTGTCTCTCTCCTTTATACATGAAGAGGAGGTAGTATGTAAAAAGAGAAATTTGTTTTCAACTACCTAACCATACAATCATATTTGGTTGATAACAAAATATTCTAACAAATTTATGATATTTGTTATCATGATCATATTAGGATTATAACCACCAAACCATATTCCTAACAAATAAAAAATTTGTTATCTCAATGTCTCAACCTTGAATTTGGCTTTATGATGATGCCCCAAATCATGGGTGTTCCCTCCTTCATGACATCATGATGGGTCATGCCCATCACATGGGCATGGATCCATCTTCTACGTGGCACAATCTTAGCCCTCGGTTCAATTAGATTTTCATGAATCAAATCATGCCATCATATAGACCTAATTAAATACCATATTATTAATCTCAATTAATCTAATCCATCCATCACATGGATCAAGCCTAATTGGGTATCCAATTAATGGATTTCATATATACATCACATGTACAAAAAGTCTCTCCTTTGAACATAAAATTCTTTCCTCTATGATGAATCATATTCATCAATTTCATATTCTCTCATTAAGATTGAGTCAAACTCAATCATAATTAATTTATCATCTAATCTGAATTAAGTCCAACTTAATTCCCATTTTAACTTCATCCAAAATCTTCTTAATGCGTGTGACCATTAGGTCCCTTGACACATTGGCAATAATTATGTCTCTAATTTTGACCCTAAGGATAACCTGGTCAACACTTTGTCCAAGTTAATTCTTTGATCAAATCGACCCCTTGATCAAATCAAAGAATTCATGATTATAGATCATGAGTGGCTTCTAGCAAAGCATCATGACCGCCTAAGTGTTAAGGGTTTTGTTAACATGGTCATCAACACCTATCATGAACGGTTATTGCATGAATCAATCTCCTTGTCACATATACCAGATCAATTAGTGGTATGGAATATGTCAATCCTGTAATTGATCTTTGTTTACTTGATCTCAGAAAAAATTGACTCACATGAATTAAAACTTCGAAACCATTTCGAATTTCAATTCAACCTTACAAGGATTTAATAGTCAATTCTATCCATCAAGTGGCCATGGGATATAAACCTCTCTATCAAGGAGATGAATCCTATCTTAATCAAACAACACCTTTATGTGCTTCATATTATACCCAACCGATACCATATTTGCCAACCGTAGCTAGAGCGACGTTTTCATATCGTCAAAGCATGTCATTTCACACATGAGGTACAATGAAGATCTTAAGTCAAATGATCACTCATACCACTGTCATTAAAGATCAACCATCGACACTATATAGAATATCCATATGGGATCTTTGTACGGATCATCCAATTCATCGTTACAATAATAAGCATCTACATACCTATTTAAGTATCTTCATACTTTAGTTTGTGAGATCAGCTGCTCACCACAAGGGTAAAAATATGCAATATGTGCTAGTCTTAACGGCGTTCGAAAGTGCCTAGTCCTATCTATGCATCAACTAGAAAAATCTAAAGAATCAAACCATAATGTATAATTTTGGATCTCATAATTTGTAATCTCTATTACAAATTTCATACGCACAGTTCATATTCTTACATTACATCTCATTGTAAAAGTATAACAGCCAGTCACAGCAAAGTCTTAAATTCAAACTAGTTGGAACCAGCTAATCAATTCTTTTATTCCATTCTACTAGTTTTAGGATGTAAGATGTAAAGGCATTAATTTGTTTTATTGCTTTATATAAAGGTTAGTGTTAGGATATAAAAAAAACAAACATGCAATGAATCGTGAAATTATGATGAAAACAATAGTAAATCCATAAAGCTTGCAAAAACTCTACGATGGTGCGATTAACGCTCATTCTATTGAATTGTTAGAGTTGGCTGCCACCAATAATAAACCAACAGCCTCTTGTTGATTAAAAAAGAAACAAATGCTTATCAAACTTCTTTCATATGTAACTAACTGTTCAAGCATTTAGTAGAGTTATGAGGCCATTCAGGTTATTCCAAATTCTTATGAGATTCTCCTCCATTTAGATAGGCCATGTCTTTGAGAGAGAGTCCTCTGGTCTGTACCTGTTAAATTTCTTACGCATTTATTGCTTTCTACTACTCCTTTGCCATTTCTTGATGGTTGCTCTAGTCCTCGTATCTCCATGAACACCTAAAAGTTATGCTCAACCTAACTACCACCATAAATAAGTTCATGCCTAGCATGTTTTGCCTTACTGAGATGTTCTTCATTCAATCCAAATGACAAAGTTGTGTTGCCCCACCTAGGTCAACAATGTAGGGAAGGGCATTGTAAAACCAACTGTAGAATTCACTGCTGAAGAGTATTCCTTTCTCATGGCTACGAACTTGGAATCAGCTTTTCAACTCAGCCAACTAGCTCACCCTCTTCTCAAGGCATCAGGGGCAGGCAGCATTGTGTTCATCTCCGCAGTTGCAGGGGTTAGGGCCATAAGAGATTTATCCATTTATTCAGCTGCTAAAGGTAACCTAAAATGAGGCCCTTTTTTTTTTTTTTTTTGAATGAAGCATAAGTAACCAATAACCGTGGATCCCTACTCTTTATGACTTCTGCTATGTTTTCAAGAGCAATGAATCAGCTCACAAGAAGCTTGGCCTGTGAGTGGACTAAAGACAGCATCCGAGTCAATTGTATTGCTCCAGGGTTCACCCGGACCACACTCCTAAATCTTGTAAGGGCCTTTTCATAACTAACTGTATGATACCCCAAATTTAATCTTACATTAGATGAGAAAAAAAATATGTCATGTACTTATAACTTAAGTCCACTAGCTATCTATTAATTTCACTTGAACTTTTGAGCCACATGATTTTGGTCCGTTAATGAAATTAATTGGGCCAGCATGTGGGCTTGTTAGCATTACTAGTGGTATCAAAGCTGACCTGAGTGTGCAAAAATTGATAAACATGAGAAAAGGGCTACCCATAGGACGATGATGGAGTCTCATCATAGCGTGGAGCCATTCTTACAGCACCAACAACTTAACTCAAGGGGGTAGATTTTGGCTCACTTGTGACGCGTGATGAGAACGTCACATCATAAAAGAAAAGATTGTGATACTTTACATTTAGTCTCACATTAGATGAAAATTAAAGAAATATGCCATATGCTTATAACTTAAGTTTACTTGCTATCCAATAATTTTTACTTGAGTTTTTGAACCACATGATTTTGATCTGCTAATGAAGTTAATTGAATCATCCGGCGGTGAGTTTGGAGCATTACGAAATTTTTTCTTTCAAAAATAGAACAAAGGTCAAAACCTTAGCAAATATGGACCCAATCCAACCCATCAATGAAATAAAGACACCATAGGCAAGTTTTGTTTTCAGGGTAATTATGGGTGGCACCCATCACACTGGAGACCACACATTTACCATAGAATAGCTGGATAATTATTGCATTGCATTTTCTGTGCATTTGCAAAGCCATCCAGAGAGGCAATGGGGTTCCAGATCCAAGAAAATCCATGTTATCAGAGAAGGTCATCAAGTTTATAAAGAAAAAGAAAACAAACTACCATAACTAGCTATTTGTGTAGGCCTTTTCAACATAAAGTGGGAATATCAGTTGCAAGTTACTCGTTCAAGTCATTAGCATTTTATTACATTGAGATATATTGATCTTTTATTTTCTTTTATTTTTTCGCTCGCTTTTGTGCAAGTACATTAAGTTGGCCTAACAGGACTCTACCTTTTTTCACCAATTAAAGTTGGAAGCAAAATTTGTATTAGCCGCACTTGTTGAAGTTAAACCTAATGAATTTTGTGTTTCATCCTTCACTAGACACTTGCATGTGGTGGGTTGATACCTGGTAGGTTAAATATCTGCTCGAATCTCTCATCCTTTTTATTTGTTCAGGTACTTGAAAACGAGATTATCGCAGAAATATCAGCCGCATACCTCCTATCGGGCGTATGGCAGAACCAAAGGAGGTGGCATCTGCTGTGTCCTTCTTATGCATGCCCGCTGCTTCTTATGTTACGGGTCAAGTTATTTGTGTTGATGGAGGTACGACTGTGAGCGACTACTAAGAAGAAACACGACTCTATGGTGAAGTTTACATTTCTAGGTTTCAATTTCTCGAACGACCTGGGTTATAAAGTTGTGTTGTTTAACAAGTTATGTTAATGTTTTCTAGTCATGAGAATGTATATGAGAGAGCCTTGAGGATAAGTACTATACGAGTGCAACATTTGGATGTTGTGATATATTTTAGTTGTGATTTGGTGTTGCTTTTCTTTGGCATTCAACGGCATGTTTATGTTAACCATGTTATAACTGAAAGGCATATTCATATCTCCATAAATCATATTAATATTTAACAGTCAGATTACTGTAACAATTTTTTAATAGATTGATAGGTAAATGTGTAACATATATATATATATATATATATATATATATATATATGAAGCATGCAAGTTACAAATGAAAAATTTGTATTCAAACACAAAGGATATATATAAATAAATATACTCGAGGACACGCTCATAATGAACATGCCTCGCCGAATGCCACCACGTCCTTGCTCCTAAATCCACCTCTTCTCACGTGTCAATAGAAATAAAATTTTATTTTTAAAAAATGGCAGCAATGTCGACACAATGATCTTGAGCAAAAAATTATGCCAATAATATCAAAAGTGGCTTAGAGCCTATAAAATCACCAAATCTTAAAGCATCAACTAGCTTCTCTAGCCGTCGATTCTCTAACTAACCAGATACTGATACTACCGGCCTCATAACAAACTTGATTCAAATCTGATTCAAATCTTAATGGTTTTGGACCCCTGTGACACGTCCAAGGAATCAGGTAATCACCTGTCATCACATCTGCAACCTATAAACATCACAATCCTAAAGCTCTTCAGGTACACTGACGCTTACACTTACACTCACGTTCTTACTGAAAAACTCCATTGAAGCTCAAGCAGAGTTCGAGCTCCTGAGAGGCCATTTCTCAAGGGACTCTTCTGTGAGAGCCTTCTCCTTACATCTACTTAATGTGAATCTTCACTGACTTGGGCATCGAAGGGTCTTTCATAGAGGGCCACCCCCGATACTCTCTATGTGAGGACTATCTTGCAGGTTCCATCCGAGCGAGAGATCGGCGTCCAGATCTAGAGTCGGACTACACCCGAGTTGGAGAGTGGATTTCCATAGCAACAGATTGGCTAGAGAAAGGGCCTCAAGTCCCATAAACTTGTGATCAAGGAGACAAGGTTCGAGATTAGGAGAAGAACCCCTCAATGGCCAATCGGAAGAGAGTCACTTCTGATGTTCAGGACCAGACCGCCTCTTAGAGGCTTGATCCAATAAATAGTGTAGTGCCTCCACTACCGCCACCGACCGAGACTCCTTCACCGCCGACGATGACAGTGACCCAGGACCAAATTGTTACGCTGGTTCAATAGGTCTAAGCTCTGGCCTAGCTAGTCCAGAGGCTCCATGGAGCTCCCCGCCTAGTTGTCCCTGCTCTGCAACTCTCTTAGGGGGTCGCCGCTCCTGTCCCACCGGCGATCTCTTCTTCCAACCCGGCTGAAGCTATGGGTCACCCTCATTGGCCCACGGGAGATAAACTGGCACCATGGTGGGCTGAGGGAAGAGTCCGCCTAGATCTCGGCAAGCTTGTTCTTTCTCTCCAATGTCTTCTCAAGATTTGATGCTACTGCCATCCTCCCCTTGACCGGTTCTTCCTGCTACTCTGAATGAAGGTGTCAGGCGGCAAATGCAGAAGATGCGTCGGGAATAGCGTCAAGAGCTGGACGCCGCTAGCCATGCCCCTCCATCCCAACGAAGGTGAAACAGGGTATTCATTTCTCCGAGAAGATCATGCAGAAAGTGATCCCTCCTCATGTCAAGCTCCCCACCATCGAGCCGTATCACGGATCTACTGATCCCGATGACCACCTGAGCAGCTTTAGATCCATCATAATATTCCACAGAGCATCAGATACGATCCTGTGCCGAGCCTTCCCCTCTACCCTTAGAGGGTCCGTCAGGACCTGGTTCAATAGCCTGAAGCTAGGTTCCATTGATTCTTTCGACGAGCTGAGCTACCGGTTTATCAGCCAGTTCATCAATAGCCATCGCCATCGATGAAAATCTGATTCCCTCTTTGAGGTCAAGCAGCGGGAGGGGGAATCCCTAAAGAATTATATCGGCTGCTTTAACACGGCCATGTTGGAGGTTGATCACTTCAATCATGAGGTGGCCATGTCCACCCTTTGAGGAGGTTGATGCATATCTTGAAGGCACCATTGATAATGAAGAAAAAGAAGATGAAGAAGAAGTTGAAGGAGAGGAAGAAGAGGAAGAAGAGGAAGAAGAAGAATATTTGACTAATGAAGATGATTCAGATCGAGAATAGATGATAACTTATTTTGTCAATAGCTTCTACGTAATTTCTTTACTTTTTTTGTCAATAGATGATAACTTGTTTATATATATGTTTATTTAATATCTTGAAATTTGTTTTGTTTTATATTTACATTATTGTGCATCTATAGATGTCATCCTCAGATCGAGTTGGGAAGGGGAAAGGAAAGTTATCTACTACTCGGTTAAAGAAGACTCGCGCAACCACCACAACCACCACATCCACCACAAATTTAATAGTACCCTCAACCACCATAGCCCCCCAGATGCTTCACTCGCCACCTTCTGTTACTGTCACACCATCTTCCTCTCCCATTACACCACCCTCTTCAACCATGCCAACTCCTTTCCCTCCTATTCCACCACATTTCTCTACTATGCCATCTCCTTCTCCTTCTATTCCACCACATCTCCCTACTATGATCTCAGAGACTTTTACTACTCAACCACCTGGTTCCATTCCACCTTTCATTCCCACCACTTTCACTGCCCCACCCTCTTCCTCTACTATGCCACCATCACTTTATTTTTCATACCCAAATACCATACCACACACACCTAGCCCTACTTACAGCCCTTCCTCTTCTCATACTGTGGTGCCACCTGGGCAATCACCACCAGTCCAACCTATGCATACTTCTACCACAACTTCTAGCCAGGAGGGCTTGCACACACAAACATCAGAGAGGGCATCATTAATTCCAAGTGGCTATGGGTAAAACTATATAGCATTTAGATCATTATACTATTTTATTTCATTAAAATGAATATATGTGATTGTTTGATTATTTTTAATATGTACAGTTTCAATGACGACCACATGGTGACCCATGCTTTGGTTGAAATCCTTAAGAGCAAGTATGACGGTCCTTACTCTTCATGGAAGAAGATTCCAAAAAGGACACGAGATATGTGGTTTCGTGAGTTTGAGGTAACAATATTTTTAAGTTTATAAAGTATTTTTATATATTTTTACTTGATTTAAAGTATCTATGCATTTTGTTGATATTAAATTTTTTTCCTTTTTTTAGAAAAAATTTCAATGGAATCCAGAGGATGAGCACTATATTCGAAGGAATTGGGAACGTCGTGGTTCAAGTCGTCTTGCAGACATTTTTAACGAAGCTCGTGAAAATCGTGACCACAAGCCGGATTGGATTGGAGAGGGTGTATGGCACGAGCTATGGAAATATTGGGATAGTGATGAGTTCAAAGCCAGAAGTCAGAAGAATAAGAAGAATCGTGCATCCGATTGCGGTGGATTGGGCTTCCCACTTCACACTGGTGGTTCTATTAGCATTAATGACCATGCGACAAGATTGGTATGCATAATAATTTATTTTTCCTTCATTTTTTCAACTTATGAATAAATAATATAAGTTGGAATAGGTTTTCGAAGTAGAGAAATCTCCATTGTATTTGTAATGAGCTATATGGATTTTTCATCCCCAGATATATATCTTCTGTAGATCTTAATGTTGCATTTGGTTCAGGGTTAATGGAGGGCTTAATAGAGTAAAGACCCCTTCTAACCCATTTATTCCAATTTAATGTACATGATAGTAAAATAACTAATTATTTTGAGGGCCAAGTGGATGGTACTGCTTCCATTGAATCCAATGTAAACTTTTCCATTCTGTAAGATGGATTAGTTTATTCCAGTCTAAGTGTGTTAGGAGTAAGTTAACCCATTTACTTTGGCATAGAAGGAAATTTTTTATTTTGACAATATTAGATCATATTGGAGTATAAGAACCTGGAATACTTTGTCATGGGCTAATGTGCAATGCATTTGATGAGTATAAGTCCCTCTACTTATTGAAACCTCATGAAATGTTTTCTAATGTAACTCCTGCACGTCGCAAGATATACTTATTCTGCTTATTTACCAGGCATTCGTCTGAACATTATTTTCTGTTGTCTTTGTTGGATGCTGTCATATGTAACATTGATGTACATATATATTTTCATATCTAGCAAATTTCAAAAATGAAAATAGATAGGTTTGGATCACTTCCTGTTTGTTTTCAGCCCTTGAATAGATATCCTGTCATCCAGTTTTTCATGCCCATATGTATGTGTATCGAGATTCTTGACATGCTATCGATCATTCAAAAGAAAGAAAAAGGCACTTAAAATTTTTTTATTTCATAATTCAGATGTTCATAAGTCAAGCCATATATAATTGTATTTATCCTTATTTTTTATACATATATCATTTTCTTTACATATATGATGTTCTTATTTCATATAATTTTTTTTAAAAAATTGATAATGCTGTTTATATTATGAAATTCAGACACAGAAAATGAATCGAGCACCTACATTAGATGAGCTCTTCAGATATACCCATCAAAAGAAAAAGGATGGCAATCAGTGGGTAAATAAAAAGGCAGAGACATCACATGTAAGTATTTAAAAAACTCTACTTTAATTCATATTTTTCTACTATTTGTATGTTTAACTAATTGCATCTAATATCTTTTACAGACTAATTTTATACAAAAGTGGCAAGAGGTGGAATCAAGTCAAAGCTCAACTGGAGAGGATGGTGCGGAATCATCACAGCAGCAGCCTCAGCCCTCTATGATGCATGTATGGAAAGAGACAGTTGGAGTAAATAAGGGACGGATTTATGGACTTGGATCCCAGGCTAGTTTGCTGACAGGCTCCTCATCTTCTAGCTGCACATCCTCACGAGTTTCTGAGTGGATTCAGGAGCGAGAGAGGATTTATAATATGTTTGAGACTGTATCAGCCAGAAATGAGGAGTTAGCTGCCCAAAATGAGGAGTTAGCTGCCCAAAACAATGAACTATCTGCCCGGATTTCCCGTACCGAGAAGTTTATGCATCTTATGATGGAAAAGATGCAAGTTAGTCCATCTACAGTTTCAGCACCATCTCCAGCAAATGATGGTGATTGTGATAATGCCGATGATGATGATGATGATCATGAGGAGGATTTATAATTTTTTTTTGTATAATTGGAATGATACTTGTTTGTGATACTTTTTGTTTGTTATAAAACTTTGGATATGATACACTTGTACAACTTTGTTGAACTGTTTGTTATGAACTTGGATATGATGATGAACTTGCTATAAACTTTTTTGAGCTTGTTATGAGTTTGTTATGAACCCTTGGATATGATGAAACTTATAGATAAATTGTATATATATAATCAGGTGTATTTAAAAAAAGCCCATTTTGCGAGGGATTTTTCTTTCGAATATTTATTTAGCAAGGGATAATTTTTTTGAAAATAAAGAAAAGCTATTTAAAAATTTTAAAATATCCCTCGCAAAATCCCTCAAAAATGTTCCTTCGGAAAATCCCTCGGAAATGGTCCCTCGGAAAATCCCTCGGAAATGTTCCCTCGGAAAATCCCTCGGTAAATTTTCCTTGAAAATAATCCCTTGGAAAATCCCTCGGAATTTTTTCCTCGGTAAATCCCTCGGAAAAGTTCCCTCGGCAAATCCCTCAAAAATTTCCCTGGAAAAAATGATCCCTCGGAAAATCCCTCGGAATTTTCCCTCAAAAATCCCAAAAAATCCCTCGGAAAATCCCTCAAAATATTTTCCTTGGAAAATCCCTCAAAAAATCCCTCGGAAAATTTCCGTCGAAAAATCCATCGGAAATTTCCAAGGGATAAATGCCGTCGAAAATCTCTCGGAAATAAATTCCCTCGGAAAAATTCCTCGAAAATTTTTCGAGGAGGGTTTTTCCGACGACCATTTATCCGTCGGAAATCCGTCGGAAATATAAATTTCCGACGATTTTTTCCTTTTTTCCTCGCAAAATCCCTCGCAAATGACCCTTTTTCTTGTAGTGTTGGAAGTCAATTATCCAAAAAGCCTCTCCGATATGATGGCCTTGGTGGATAAGTATGCCAGGGTTGAGGAGTCGTAGAAATTAGCCCAAGCCGAGCAATCAAAGAAGGAGGCGAAAGGCTCGAAAAGCACCGATCCTTCTGTCATGCAAGCCCGCCTTGCCGTCAAAGAATTCCTTCACCGCCACCTAGAGATCGGACCCGAGTCCAACTTGGAGGTTCGACCAGTACACCCCACTCACCATGTCTAGGGCACAAATCCTAATGAAGATTGAGCATCAGCTTCCTCGATCGCCACCACTTCGGGAGAGCAGGGCCCGAAGGGATATGACCAAATATTATCGATTCCATCGGGACCACGAGCATGACACCGAGGAATGCTGGCAGCTTTGAAATGAGATTGAGCAGTTCATTCGATGGGGCAGGCTAAACCGGTTCATGAGGGCTCCCGAGCCAAAAAATGGAGAAGACCGCCAACCTGAACCTCGCCAGCCCCCTCCACCGAATCCTCCGATCATTGGCAATGTGAATGTGATAGCGGCGAGTAGCTCCGAACCAACCTTGACTAGATAGAAGAAGTCAGAGAGAAGGCCTATATCCGAATTGCAACCTGTCAGCAAAGGGGTCCGTTTCCAAACCATGAGAGCAAGGGAAGCTCTCCAAATTGGGAAGGTCCCTATCAAGTTATGGAGGTCATCAGGCCCGGTACTTACAAGCTCCAGAATCTAGACAGAAAACCCATTCCTCGAACTTGGAACATGAACAACTTTCAAAAATATCATCAATAAGGTATGCTCTCACCAAACCCACTCTATTTACGATAACAAGATTTATATCGTTCATGTTCCAAACAATCTCTCTCAAAAATCTTTGATAAGAGGTAGGTTTCATCTGACTGCTGGCCTATGGGTCCTCCAACAAAGACTCGGTATGGCCGAGCACCCTCAGTATGGTTGAGGGCCGAGCTAAAAATCAACAAAGAGTCGGTATGGCCGAGCATCCTCAGTATGGCTGAGGGATGAGCTAAAAATTAACAAAGAATCAACATGGCCTAGCACCCTCAGTATGGCTGAGGGCCGAGCTAAAAATCAACAAAGACTCAGTATAGCCGAGCACCCTCAGTATGACTAAGGGCCAGCTAAAAATCAACAAACACTCGGTATGGCCGAGCACCCTCAGTATGGCTGAGGGCCGAGCTAAAAATCAACAAAGACTCGATATGGCCGAGCACCCTCAGTATGGCTGAGGGCCGAGCTAAATATCAACAAAGACTCGGTATGGCCAAGCACCCTCCGTATGGCTGAGCGCCGAGCTAAATATCAACAAAGACTCGGTATGGCTGAGTGCCCTCGGTATGGCTGAGGGTCGAGCTAAAAATCATAAAGATTCGGTATGGCCAGCACCCTCGGTATGGCTGAGGGCCAAGCTAAAAATCAACAAAGACTCGGTATGGCCGAGCACACTCAGTATGGCTGAGGGCCGAGCTAAATATCAACAAAGACTCAGTATGGCTGAGCACCCTTAGTATGGCTGAGGGCCGAGCTAAATATCCACAAAGATTCACCTTGGCAGGACCAAGTGATTTTTCTAAGCCTCGGCATGACCAGGCTATGCCGACGAACTGAGTCAAGGCTTTCAGAGGTACTCGATATGGCCAAACTCCCATCAAAGGCTAGCAAGGCCGCCCAGTCCTCGTCCCAGTTTAAGGAAAATAGTACGCTCTACCTCTAAAGAGCCAACATAATCTGGCACATGTCGGCAGGCTTAAACCAAATCATATGGCAAAGGATTAAATTTCTAAAATGCCCCTAACTTGCGGTCGTTCCCCTTGGCAAAGGGATATCCTAATGGCTATTCGCATATCTCGGCAGGACCAAATCTCCACCCTGCATCCTTCAATCCAACGTATACAATAAATTTGGACATCGAAAAAAATGCAAAAACAATACAATGGGAAAAACTTGTACTTCGCAAAATAGAAGCAACACCACGAGATAACTACATGTGCGAAGAGAAAAATTTTTTTATTACGAAAGTTTCTTTATAGCCTTTCAAGGCATTATAAGTGCATTGCAGCATAGGAAATACATAAAGTAAAGGAAAATGCTCAAGACATACGAGCTCAGCATGTGATGCTGCTTCGATGTAATTTCCGTTCATGAATCGAAAAAGTCAAAAAAGGCAACTCTATCGAGTTGCGGTCGAATCTTCGAACAATCATATGAAAAAAAGAAGCCAACTGAAGGAACTTACCTTTGAAAGTGTAAAGTTTCTCAAGATGCAAGGACATGGCTAAACGCCACTATGGAAGATGAAAAGCCTCAGAAAGAAGAGACTTGGCGATGAAGGTTACCATGGTTGACGGAAAGTCAGTGGAAGCCATGGCCCATCAAAAATGGAATCTCTAATGGTATCCATGGTGCTACGGCGAGTGGATAGAGCCAAACAGAAAGCACCGGCATGCGCTTTTCATATAACCTCTACCCCCCCTCTTTGCGCTTCGCATATAACCTCCATAACCTCATCATCAAAGATGACTTGCTCCTCAGCAGCCTCCTCATCAACCCAGTTATGGGAACAAAGCCAAACTCCGAAGAGAAAGCTTAACCTTGCGAAACCCAACCTCAGCGTGATAAAGGCCATAGAAGCTTCTTTTCAAAATAGGAAGACTTTTCTGAGTGTGCTTAGACTCCCTACGCTCTCCCCCTTTTTTATAGACGCGGAACTGAAAGTAGCCATTAATGGAGGGAGTAGCTTTGGCACTCAGGGTACCATAATCACACCCCGATCGTAGCCACGTGGCAACACCCCAACGGGGCTCGACACTTCTGAGGTACTACTGAAGATATCCCCCATGCCTCTATAAAGGTAGAAGATCTTTCCAGTCTCAGGGCTTTAAATGCAAAAGGTCACTCATGAACCCTTAAGGTATGAATAGGTCTAGAGAACCCTCCATGAAAAACGATATGGTCCAATAGCAATCAAATGCTTGGTTTATACGAAAAGCAAGCCTATATCAAAAAGGCCAAGGCGTTAAGTGTGAAATGCCTAGGGAAGGCAATATATATATATATATATATACCGAACTACCTTTTGCTTTGGCAGAAGCTGAACCTTTTTTTAACTTCGGCAGGAGCAAGACCTTCTTTTATTTTGGCAAGAGCCGAGCTACTATTGTGCTTCAGCAAAGCCGAACCACCTTTTGCTTCGGTAGAAGCTGAACTATTATCCTTTCTTTTTGCAAAGTCAAACGTTGGTCTCCTCCGGTGGGCAAGTTCAGGCTGGCTTCGACAAGACCAAGTGATTTTTTTAATTTTGACAAGGTTTCCAAAGAGCTGATTCATTTACCCAGCCCTATAATAAACTAAGCTATGAGTGAACTCAATGAATCATTTGACATAAAGCTTAGACAAATGGAGAAGTATGAGAATGAGAGTCTACTCATAGTAACACGGCCAGATGGGGATTTATCAAGTTCCCCCCTCAATTACAAAAGAAAAAGAAAAATTACAAAGGTAGTCTTCAAAGATCAAGATTGGCCTCGGGGATGGCTCCAGCAGTGCTTGAGGATGGTTGGCTTGATTCACCTATTTCAAATACAGCCGAGGGTGGAGCTCTGGATTCCTTGGCAACATGCCGATGGCCTTCTTCCCCTTGGCTATCCACCCCCACAACCGTGGCCTGGTCGGTACCAAAAATGGTTTCAAGATCAATATCCGGGATCTCTTCATATTCAGATAGCTCGGTCCCTGGAGTCTGAGCATCATCATAGTCAGCTTCTAGAAATGAGAGATCCAATTTTGGATATTTCTAGAAGATTTTTGCTTGTATTTCTTCCTTCCCGTACTGGGATGCATCAGCATAAGCCGCTTGATGCTCGTCCAAAAGCCAGATCAAATTCTTGTACTCCTCGATAGCTAGAGCGGCCTCTCTTTTAGCTTCAGCCACCTGACCCTCCAGCTTAGAGCATCTCTGATGACTCGAGGCCGGCTCCTCTCTTAAAGCCTTAAATTGCCTCTGAACTTCAGAACCTATTCTACTCACCTGAGAATACAAAATTGATCAGAGTAATGAAAGTCAACGGAGAAAAAAGTGCATGAGAAGAAGTGGAAGAGTACCATACCTCCTTTTCCCATCGGGACATTCTCATATTCAGTTCCTAGAGTTTGTCGAGGGCCTTAAGTCTATCCTCTTTATACTGATGCATTCTCTCCTTGAGGTCATTAACCCTCGACTGCCTCTCTTCTACCTCTAGCTGGGATTGAGCGAGGTCAGAGGTAAGTTTAGCAATCTGATCATTATGCCACCTGGATCTGCTCGCCTCCTCGGCAAACCTCCGATTTAAGCCAGTAATTTGATCTTGCGCCGCCGATATCTTCTCTCTTCCTCGTTGAGCCTTTTATTGAGGCTACTCATCTCGTTAGCAAAATGCAAATGAGCATCTTCTCATTTTTCATTAAAGAGCTTTTCTAGGGACTCCATCTTTCGAGTATGCTCGAATTTGCATTGCGATAATTCCAACTGAGTCTTATCGGCTAGATCGCGAGCCCCTCTATGCTCACTGGCTTTAACCTAGAATCTAGATGCTCGCTCTAAAGTGGTTCGCTTGTCGTGCTCTAATTTTTCTATGTTTTCTTGAGCTACACCCAAGGCTTTTGAAAGTTTATCAGTTGACCAAACTCTTTCTTGAAGGTCAACGATTTCCCTCCTGGCCTGAGCATAGGCCCCCAAAACCAACATCAGATGATAGCACAGCGACCTCGTTATGATAGCACTCTGCAAGTAAAATTCCAATAGTAAGACCATATCGAACTACTTTCTAAAACGGAATGCTTAAAGACTCTTAATTACTTTGGAGGTGTAAGCCGATGCTGTCTTGGTTAGTGCATGATTGTCGACCTCAGGCAGAAACTCGATGTCACTTGGCAGGCCATTGCACCCAAACGCTGCGTAGACGACGTCCTCCTCGGTGGAGAATCATCCTTTCCATACAAAACGGACCGCATCAGTGTGGCCCCTGATTCCTCAACATCCGGGTTAAGCAAACTTAACCCCGAAGATTTGGCTTGTGAGGTTTCGATCCGAGGAGCCCCAATATGCCTCGCCTCCTCAGCCAGGACTGCGATGTGGGAAGCTTCAACTTGAGAAATCTCAACCTTCTTATTTTTTTTCTCCTGACACCTCAATTAGAGAGCTCTCACTTTGGTTCTCTTTCTCCTCCAAAAGCCCTTCCTGATCTGCGGGCCTCTGCTCCACTCCCTCCATCCTCAACGCCACCTCAGCCTAACCTCCCATGGTCCTTTGGGAGGATATCCCTTAGCAAGAGGCTTCTCTAGCATCTCTACATTTGCGGCCACCCCCCTCACCTCCTCAATCGGAGTTGTGGGCATTTCTGCATGAGTGGATAGCGACCTAGGGCTGCTAGCTTCCTCCAAGTGCGGTTCCCCATCTCCGAATGGCTAAGCCATTAACTCGATTGGTGACGATCCATCCGAATCATCTAATACTACCATTATTGGTGAACATAGTGCTTTGATGATCTCCTCCTCAACTCTCAACTCAACCTCGACTGTCTGTGCCTTCTCTATCGTTAGTCGCCCCTCTAATAGGGGAGCCTCGCCCTCCACTGTCTCCATCGCCACCGGTGCTACCATCCTCGCTATCGTCGGCGCCACCATCTCCACCGCTATCGACGCTGTTGCCTCAACTATTGCTGACAATGTTGCATCCTCCTCCTCTAGTACAGAGGATTGCCGACCGATCTCACCTCGTCTCGCCTCCTTTGAGTGCGATTTAGAAAGGCAAGATTTCTTCTCAGATTTACGCCTTTCGAAACCAGATCCCCTCCGACGCTTGCCTAGCTCCCCTTTTATTTGACTTATGAAATTTGACCTTTCGGCTGCAGATCCAACAAGAGGATAATTTAGTCTATGGTTAGATCATCAAGATATAACTAATGTGCAAAAGGAACAAGAGCCTACCTTGAGGATCAACGGGCTAAGCCCGATGGCAAAAATGGCATCCTCTGCCAAGAGATCACTAGTCGAGAACACCCAACCACTATGAAGGATGAGCAAGTCCTTTCTCTCCTGCTCAGATAACTCCAAGCGAGCCTCTGAGTCCTTTGTATAATCCATCCAAATCCTGAAAGAATCAGAACCAATGTTTCCCTCGGCGATAAAGAATCAAAATTTCCACTCCTTTATGGAAGATGGATTATCTGTTATCATCTTAAATAATTTTTGGAGCCCAATGTAGGGCCACTCGGAGATCCTTCCAGAAACCAAGCTGTGGTAGACCTAAACATGGGGAGCATCATTGTCATCCCAGCACGGCTGCACATCGAGATGAACTCGACGATGTTGCACTAGCTATTCGGAGCCACCATCATTGGACATATGTTGTAAAATCTCATTATCTCTTTCACCAGCGAGTGAAGGGGGAACTAGAGACCCGCCCTTAGGCTCTCTTCATAGAGAAAAACTCCAAGCCCTAACTGCTCCGAGACTCTCTGCTCAGATTGTGATATCCATAGAGCAACATCCCAAGGAACTCGGTACCTCCGGCAAACCCTGTCCAAATCCTCCACGGTCATCACAGAAGCTATATCGTTTGGACCCGTTATATTTTTGAATCAGAAGGAACAAAGCTTCGAATGGAATTGCAAGAATCAAAAAGGTGCACCATTGGGGAAGGGAAAAAAAGGGTAGTGTAGTGGAGATGACCTCCCCCGCAACCCTCCTTTTAAACTACCTTGGTGGAAGGGCAACGCATCATTGCCTAGAATCCCCAAAATCTCCGAGTTGCTAGCTTGGGCACCTTAGACACCGGGATCTGCTATATATTTCTCCCCTAATCATCATCCACAAGAAATGAGGGGCTTTTTCGCTCCATCCATCGAGAAAAATGATGAAATGATGACGCAGCATTTATGAAACCATCATTGCACGCCCCTCTGAATCCTTTCGTTCGAATGAAGTTATCCTAGACTCTACTCCCTATATCCGAACTTACACTTTGGACTAGGGAGTGGGGGGCATATAATGAGGGGTAAAATTATCATCGCGCCAACACTCGTGCATACGACAAAAAGGTCGAGATCACTTTTGATTTTTAGTCAGCCAGCTGTCACATCTAGAAAATAACAGAACTGATACACCTCGGCAAGACCGAACCATTTTGAACCAAGCTATCCTTAGACTAAATTATTCCTAACCATTCTCATGCCTCAACAAGCCTGAGCTATCCTCTTACATCGATCGGACCGAGGTATTCATATGCCTCTGCAGAGCCGAGGCATCCTCATATTCTCGTTGAACTAAGGCTGCATATACTTCGGCAGAGCTGAGTTATTCTCTTATTTCTTGGCAGAACCGAAGTATTCCCGAACCTCTACGGAGTTAGGTGCGGAAGAATTCAAATTCATGATAGTTCAATAAGATTCCAGCTACGTAGCCCCCAACGATCTTGAGCGAAAAATTATGCCAATAATATCAGAAGTGGCCTATAGCCTATAAAATAACTGAATCTCAAAGCATTAACTAGCTTCTCTAGCCATCGATTCTCTAACTAACCAGATACTGATACTACCGGCCTCATAACAAACTTGATTCGAATCTGATTCGAATCTTGACGGTTTTGAACCCTACACATCCAAGGAATTAGATAACCGCTTGTCATCACATCTGCAACCTATAAATACCCCTATCCTAAAGCTCTTCAAGTACGCTAACGCTTACACTTACACTTACACTCACGCTTTTACTGAAAAATTCCATTGAAGCTTAAGTAGAACTCGAAGCTCCCGAAAGGCCATTTCTCGAGAGACTCTTCGCAAGAGCCTTCTCCTCACATCTGCTTGCTGTGAATCTCTACTGACATGGGCATCAGAGAGTCTTCCGCAGAAGGTTACCCTCGATACTCTCTGCGTGTGGACTATCTTGCAGGTTCCATCCAGGCGAGAGATCGGCGTTCAGATCCGACCACATCCGAGTTGGAGAGCGGATTTCCGCAGCAACAAGATCCAAGAAAGAGGTTGATCGAACATGTGCTTGGGTTTTGACAAACAAATTAAAGCGGGGGAGAGTGTGGAGTGGAAGTATGGGCACGTAATCGAGTAAGAAGCATGTTATAAGTGTTAGCCATCATCAAATGCCTCTCCTTCTCTTCATTTTCTTTTGCTTATTAAGTTTTAAAATCTTTTAATTCTAACATTTTATTTCTAGAATATATGAGAATATTATCACTTGTGTTCGATCTGTCATTAAACTTTGAAACTAAATGCTCATTTGTTTTTTTTTCTAATATTTTTAATAAAAGGTTTTCCAACGGAATGGAATATGGGCATCGAAAAGTAAATACCATCCTAGTATTTATCTTTGTTGGATGAAAAAAAAAATTATAGATTCTCAACATAATATCATTATTGGAAAGAAAAAAATTTTACCTCACGGACGATGTAGAAAATTTTACATTATTCATGATCATTGGTTCGTATTAAGAATCCGCATTAAGGATCCATCAATCACACATAAGGAATCTTTCGTGCGAATCAATGATACGATTTTATTTTATTTTTCATCGCTCACGGTGGAAAAAAAAATTCGGAAAGGAAAACCGGGGGTGGTCAAGAATCAAGACTTCGAAAGCGCACGGGATGAGGAATATTGATTCGTATAAAATATCCGCACAGAGCGCCTGTTGTTTCTTATGCATGCAGTTGGATGGTTTCACACGGCACGTTACTGCTCGTCATTCATTAGGACTTCATTGGTGTGTTACTGCTCGCTCTGGCGGCAACATCATTGATTACGTTTATAACTAGAACCATCTGCCACTAGCGATCAAGGGCTGCGAGGCCAGATCTTTACAGGGTTTGGGTTTGTGATGGAACGAGAGGAAGCTGCCATGAAGGATTTGTGATGGAACGAGAGGAAGCCGCCATGAAGAATGCAGCAGCAATTTGAACAACAAGGTGAAGAGCAGTTGGATGGTTTCACACGGCACGTTAGTGTGTTACTGCTCGCTCTGGCGGCAACGTCATTGATTACGACTTCATTGGTGTGAGAAGGGTATGCAACTAGGAATCATCTGCCACCAGCGATCCAGGGTTGCGAGGGCAGATCCTTACAGGGTTTGGGTTTGTGATGGAACGAGGGGAAGCTGCCATGAAGGATGGTGTTGGAAAAAGTTAAAAAAAAAAAAAAAGGGGAACGCGGACGTTCTTTCCATTGCTGCGTGGACGTCCGTTGCCTCAACAGACATTTGTGTGAAATTCCCAAATAATTTAATTTGTAAGTCATTTTTTATGTAATCTGGGGCTAACGGCCATTAGGCCTTTAAGGCCATTATGGGCCGAGCCATTGGAGCTTTTATGGGCCGAGCCGCTCAGGGATTCAGATTGAGGTTAGAATCAATCTAGAATAATTTGGAGTAGCCTAAATAATTTGTTTTATCTCATTTTGTTTTTATATATTTTATTGATCTTTTGGGCATCTGAAGGTAATCGTTGGGTTTGCACCTCCACACGATCGTGCTCGTAGTAGGAGGATGCTCGTGGTAGGAGGATCGGTCGAGTCGGATCGTTGTACATTGGGGACAGATCACCAACAACCTGCACGAAAGGGGAAAATCTGATCCTTAGGGCAGTGTCTAACATGCTCGGTCCTGGTTTGATCCATCTTATCGTTTGGTTTTACTTTATTTGTATATTTAAATTTTTATAACATATTTCTAGCAATTTTTAGAAAGGGATTTTTTGTAAGATCAAAACTATTTTCCAACAGCTAAGGATCAGATTTTTTTTCTTTTCTAGAATTTGCTAGATTTTCATTCCATCTACTTATTCTGCTTTTATATGAGTTTGCTCAACATATAAAGTTTTCATGCCACCCTGAAATGCCTGTGCATTAATGTGCAAATGTTGCTATGCTAAATTATGATCATCCCTTAGGCCCAAGATTTAAGGGGAAAAGATTATGGTTTGAATACTTATTATTTTCCTTGGGCAAAATATTAACATTGCTGTAATGCTTTAAATTATATTTCATAAGTTGATCTTTTTACCGTTGGAAGGGATTGTTGTGCTATGTTGCTTTAAAAGAGTTAGTTGATACACATCATTTTTCTTCTTCCTTACTAATTTTGTTAAATATATGGTAAAATGAATACTCATTTTATCTTCACCATCAGACTGTTAAGTGCTCATGCACATACATGGACAAAATTGGTGTAACAAATCTTGGTTATTAAATAGATTGGGCAATCATGGTCATGTACTTAGCCTATAATAAAAGCGACTGTCCAGCTATCTCTGTAATTTGCTATGCAATTATTTTAGTACAAACAATCATTATTTGGTTTATCTGCTTCATTTGTAGTATCAGATTTTAATACATTTTGATATGCCTCGGGTGATATATGGTGAGCATAAAATATACTAAACTGATAAATAAGACATAACAAAAATAATAACATATGACATTGTTGTCTTATTCTAAATGTTAGACACTGTTGAGCTTCATTTATCTTCTGACTTGTTAGAAGTTGAAGCTTGAATCTTGGTGTGTGTGCATATGGTTTGTTCAACATGTCAGAGGCTTCTTTCTATTCACCGAACATTCACATGTTTAATTATATGTATATACATACGCATTTATACATGTATGCATATAGGTACACAGACGTGTGCAAATCAGGTGGGGCTTGTCACATCTTAGTGCCCAAGTACATATGTAATATGTATACTTATTCTCTCCTCAAGTTGGTGTAGTAACTAACAAAGCTAACAAATATAAAGCTGAAGTGCTAATTAGAAAGTGAATTACTTTGTTCACTGGATGATGGACAAGGGTGAAGTCATCAATCAGGTGGATGAAAACAAAGCCTTGTTGAAAAACACACATGCTTGCACTTGTGCACATAATATATGCGTGCTTGTATATAGATATATTTTTATATCATTTATTATTTAACTTTCAAGTGCAGCTACTAGCATATATATTTGCATTCTTACATAAATGCAAAAGTTTTTCTGTTCCAGATTAAGTGTTTTCTGGTATAGTGGTAAAAGCATTTTAATATCTTCTTGTTGTGTTGTTCGTTGCTAGACAAAAGTGACAACATTGGGCAAATACTTATTGGTTACCTACTATTGTGAATCTTTCATGTTACCAAATGGCAAAGAATGGATGAACTTGGATGCTGTGACAAGGTATGTCATTTAAATGCTCTATTTTGAGTCTCTTGATATATATTGCCATGAGATTTAATAAAAGTTTTTATAATTTACTAAATAATCTCATGACTGTTGGAATATCCAACTTATTGTTTACCTTATATTTGGATATTCAATTCTAATATATCTTTGCCTAATTCTCTTATTTGAGGTCTAGTCCAAAAATAATATTATTTCTTTGGAATTTGCCGAGAAGATTTTGGCAAACTAATTAACCAAGGAGTTATCTAGGAATGGAGTCCTAGATTCATCGAGGGGGATGTGGCTTAAGCCCATTATTTGGTCGCCAGCAGTGGATACCCAACCTCTATGATTGGAGATCCCATGAATGAGGTTCAATGTGGTAGAAACGAAGCTGATTGAGTGATCGTGTTAGAGCACAAATTTTGAAAATTTTTCATCCCATCCCTATGATGAGTGCTCTTATAAAGTGACAAAGTAAATTTGTGTAAGGTTGAGTCATACTCTTAATGGATCCGAGGTAGGTTATCTGCAGGGTATTGTCACAAATACCCTTGGAGGATTCACCTATATGAGAATCGTCATATTAGGCCATGACTAAAGGTTTGGGCTAACCTTAAAGAATTCTCATGAAAAATTAAGGTACTAAGCGCAAGGCCTTTAATATGCGCTAACCGCTTAAACCCAATTGATCCATACTGTGTGTGTGATTAGTAGAAGTCTGAGTCAAAGGACCTAGTTCAAGGTCTAATCCACTATGGTTCCTTCAGATGTATACAATCAACACTAAGTGAGGTTCAAGTCCATATATAGGACACCTCACCTATTGCGCAGTATAAGATGCCCTAAAAATTTTATTATATTTATTTTATTTTATTTTTTATTTTAAACTTTTGTGGGAGATTGTTGGAAAAAGTTAAAAAATAAAAAATAAAAAAAAGGGGAACCCCCGCGAGCGAAACGCTCGCGGATGTTCTTTCCGTTGCGTGGACGTCCGTTGCCTCAACGGACATTTGTGTGAACGTTGGAAGACCAACGTTTCAGAAACGGCCCAAATAATTTAATTTGTAAGCCATTTTTGACGTAATCTGGGGCTAACGGCCATTAGGCCTTTAAGGCCATTATGGGCCGAGCTATTAGAGCTTTTATGGGAGCCTATAAATAGGCTCAGGGATTCAGATTGAGGCTAGGAATCAATCTAGAATAATTTGGAGTAGACTAAATGATTTGTTTTATCTCATTTTGTTTTTATATATTTTATTGATCTTTTGGGCATCTGAAGGTAATCGTTGGGTTTGCACCTTCACACGATCGTGCTCGTAGTAGGAGGATTGGGTCGAGCCGGGTTATTGTACCTTGGGGACAAATCCAACAACCTGCATGAAAGGGGCAAAAATATGATCCTTAGGGCAGTGTCTAACATGCCTCGGTCCTGGTTTGATCCATCTTATCGTTTGGTTTTACTTTATTTGTATATTTAAATTTCTATAACATATTTCTAGCAATTTTTAAAAAGAGATTTTTTGTAAGATCAAAAATATTTTCCAACAGGATGCAGAGAGCAGCAGTTTGAAGAACAGGGCGAAGAGATGGTCCCTCGAGGGAACCACGGCCTTGGTCACTGGAGGCACCAAAGGAATCGGGTGAGTCATTCTTTTTCATTGTAATGGCCTCTGCCTTACCAACTTGCTTGGTTGATACCCTCGATTAAATTAAAATATAGAAAATATAGACTCAAGAAAAAGAATGTCCAAACCTCAATAAGTGGAAAAATATTTGTATATAAATGTCTATCATCCTACGTATAGAACATCTTGGTGTTAATTTATATGTCCAACTTATTATTTATCTTATATTTGGTTAAGTTACTTTGTATTATTGAATCTATTAGCATGTATATTTACAAGTTTCAAGCACTAGTGGCATGCATACCATACTAGTGAAATACAATGCATATAAATCCAAGAGATCAACTTCCATTAATGCTATGCTATATTTCTATTGGATTGTCGCACAATTTTTCTTACCAACATATGTGCAAAGTTTGCTTTCTATATTGAATCTTTAAATTATTAATACTGTAAAATAATAAAGTTTAACATGTGTTTCAAGTTATGATATATTTTTATTTCATCTGTATTCAATTCTAATGTATCTTTATTTGATTCTCTTATTTAAGGTTTAATCCAAAAATAACGTTGTCTCTTTAAAATTTGTCAAGTCTAAGAAAAATTTGGTAGATCAATTAACTAAGGAATTATTTAGGAGTAGAGTCCTAAAATCATTGAGGGGAATGGGGCTAAGCCCATTATTTGGTTCACCAGACCTCTATAATTGAAGATCCCATGAAAGAGGTTCATTAATGTGGTAGAAACAAAATTAATTGACTGATCCTGTTAGAGCACAATATTTGAAAAAATTTCTTATTCCATCCCTATGGTGAGTGCAAGGTTAAACTATACTCTTAATGGATTTAAGTAGGTTATCTGTAGGGTATTAATCACAAATACCATTGAAAGATTCACCTATGTGAGAATTATCATATTAGGCCGTGACTATGGGTTTAGGCTAACCTTAAGAAATTCTCATGAAAAATCAAGGTACTAAGTGCAATGCCTTTAATATGCGCTGACTGCTTAAACCCAATTGATCCATACTGTGTGTGTGATTAGTAGAAGTCTGAATTAAGGACCTAGTTCAAGGTTTAATCTACTATGGTTCCTTCATATATATACAATTAACACTAAGTGGGGTTCAAGTTCATAAGACACCTCACCTATTGCATAGTATAAGATGCTCTAAAATTTATGTTATATTGATTTTATTTTTTTTAATTTAAAATTTTTATGAGAAATTATTGGTAAAAAAGTTTTAAATAAAAAAAGAAGAATAATGCTCACAACCATTATGCCTATGAACACTACGCGAGTGTTCCTCGAGCCACGAACGCTGGCAGCATTTACAAGTTCGCGAACATTGGGTGAGTGTTTGCTCGCCAACGGTCGTGAACATTTAGAAATAGCCTAAATAATTTATTTTTTAAGCCATTTTCGATGTGATGTAGGCTAATGGCTATCATGCCTTTAAGGCCATTATGGGCTGAGCTATTAGGGCTTTTCTGGGCTAAGCCTATAAATAGGCTCATGGATTCAAGATTAAGGTATGATCTATTAAGCCTGAATCTTATTCTTATGCTTAGAAAGAGTTATTATATTATTTTTTCGTTACTGTTGATCTGGGCATCTGAAGGAGTTATTGGGTTGCACCTCCACGCGATCGTGCTCGTGGTAGGAGGTTTGGATCAAGCCGAGTTATTGTACTTTGAGGATAGATCATCTGCAATCTGCACGAAGGAGCAAAAACTAGTCCTTAGGGCAGTATCTAACATGCCTCGGTTCAGGCACGGTTCTTATCTTCTTTTAAATTTAAAATTTTTTATGCATTTAAATTTTTAAACTAAATTTTTTAGCAATTTTTAGGAATGAGTTTTTTTTAAAAAAATAATAATATTTTCCAACAGTTCAAAATAGGCCTGGTCCACTGATCAGTTAAGAAAAGAGTTGACCGCATACTAATAAAAGTTTGCTTAGGAAATAAAGTTCATTTGAGATGCTTTTTTGTTATAATTTTTATAAAAAATTAAGCTTCAATCTAATCCGTTCAAATACACATTCAAATGCTTTCATCCCCTTCTACCACCTTTTTATATTCAAATGGTTTTCCTACATCTGATAAAAGGCATTTCTTTCAATAGTATGAAGCTCAGTAGGCTTATTCTTAACTGAAGTAATATTAAGATTAATTAATTTTATAACTAATTCATTTTCTTTCTTTCACTTATAAAGTTATTATCAGTTAAAGTTTCAGTGGTGCAAAGTTGATTAAATACACCAATATTGCTAATAATTAAAATACATGGAGTAATATTTTTAAAGATAAAAAAGGCACTATAATATAAACATTTTTTAGCAGAATACATTGGATACATTTTATTATCTTCTGATAAGTCAAATTAGTAAGAATGATTTTTTAGAAAAACTATCCCCTTTAAATAGGTTGATTCCCTTAGAACCAATGAAAAACTCTTTACTAATGACTCATGCTATCTTCAAAATTAATATATATTAATGCAAAACTATGATTAGAGATATTTTATTATCATAAGTAATGCAGAACACAGTGCCCCTCTATAACAACCAGAAGTGTACATATGAAGATGGTGAGTGCATGTCCCAAGTACTACGCTGTGACTCAACCCATTTGCGACCTTAGCCTCTAATCGTTGAGCCTATGGCTGCTGCTTGACTGCAACCAATTATTTAGGGCCAGGACATTGGTGGCTGCTCATAATAACCACAAGTTTTTCCTGAAGTGATTGCCAAACTAGTTGTTCCATTATATATAGCTGGATGTTAGGTAGGGAACGTAATGCAATATGCCAACAAAACAAATATTGTTCTTCAGAATTACCAAAGGAACACTAGAACCATAAACTTTGAAAGATGGTATTGGAAGTTTGTTTTCCAAAATAAATCTTATAAAAGCACGAACTTATCTTTAAAAGCTTGATCTGGCCCAAAAACACAACCCACATTGATAGCTACCTTTTTAGGGCATGCACCTTTTGGTGGAAATCTACAACGACACAAAGCAAATCGATCCAACCTAGAAACTAGAATCGGCCATCTATGATGGACCCTTCCAAACACTAATTTGAGAAAGAGGATAAGAAGGGATATCCAAAAGCTACAACTACAAGGGTTAGCTGGAAATAATTTTAAGCATAGGGGCATGGGTTATCCCTTCAATTTATTTCTGAGGGAATGAGGGAGTAATTGATTTACTAAAGAGGATAACAAAAGGTTATCCTCTAGATTTACTTTTTTGCATTTGATATGGTCAATGGGATAGCCAGAGAATATTCCTAGGGATATCCCATGGAAAAACTCTATCCGGCAAACTTATCAATGGATAGAGTTTTCCTATCAAACACTATCTAAAGTAGGAATTAGGGGGGAAAAAAAGAGAGACATTCGCATCTTGTCATATTAAACTATTTTCTAAACTTGTAAGTTGCATGCAAATAGATACTTAAGGTTTGTAAAACAGGATAATATCAGGGCATCACAAACAATCAAGAAACCTCCAACCAATTTATCACGCCCCAGACCCAAATATCGGGCTAGGGTGACAACCCGCCGCGTGCCGGGCACGCAAGGCGTCACAAAATTTTTCACACATAACACCATTATATATATAATCAAGCCAAATTCATCACTGAGTACAAAAGTTTTGGGTTACAAACCCTTACACACCACAATAATAAAGTTTGGGCATCAAGCCCTACACATAAGTAGTACTGGGGTTACAACAAAATAATGGGTCTTGATTTATTTAATAGAAGATCCATCACCCCAACCATCCATCTTCAATCTCGTGGCTCTGAAAAAAACATTGTAAGATTTTTATGAGCTTACACTCAATAAGTAAGCCACGTTATACAGTCAATTCATAGCATAACAATCTATAAGCACAAAAATGATTTGCATGCTTAAACATTCCACAAATACTCAAACATGCAATGTAAGTAAACTCACTGTTTATACCCTCAATGGTAGCTGCAAATGTGACCCACGGCCCTGCAATATCCCAATAGTGAACCAACAAGCATCCCCCTACTGAAAGGGTCCAGATACCAGGGTCACGCCATATCATAATCCACCAGAACACATACTCTATATGTGTGATGCCACCTCGAACCAAGCAGAACACATCCTCTAGATGTGTGATGCCACCTCATAGTAACTCAGAATACATCCTCTAGATGCGTGATGTCATCTCGGACCAAGCAGAGCACATCCTCTAAACGTGTGAATGGCATAAATAAACAGAACACATCCTCTAGACGTGTATGTGGCATAAATCATCAGAACACATCCTCTAGATGTGTGTGTGGTATGATATGATAAAGGAGAACCGCGGCGACACATAACAGTACCTCACATCATGCACTAACATATCAATAACATCTTTATATTGCATAAACAGTGGATTATACTTACTTAACAATTGCATGTAATATATCACATCCATGTCATAATAACTGCATCTCTCATGCATAGCATCCACATATGAAATCATTCTCAATCATAGCACATAAACAACAATGTATTCATAATATTCATCTACTTACAATTTAGCCAATATCCATAACAATTCTTCATGTCACAAAATAATTCACAATTTAAATATTCATATAATGAATAAAATAATTTATTAAATACTGATAACTGGCTTACTTACCTCAGTACGCAATCCAACAGGTATATATATCAGCTAGTCAGATGTCTGAGTACCTACAGGATCATTTTACACAATTAATTATTAGAATAAGAATATTAGAATGACCCTTAGAATTCTACCCAGACTAGTTCACGGGCCCAACTTTGGGCTCGAATATCTCCCGCTATACACACCCAATTGGGAAGGTAAAAATATCCCAAGAAACTAGAATTAATCCAGATTCTAGCCATATAATTATTTCTCATTTATCGACCCGATATAGTGCCCAAAATCCCTCCCCAAAAAGGCTCAAGGAACGGCCCAATAGGCCCTGAACCGGCCGGCCCAGCCGGCCCGTTTCATCCCAACAGCCCGATCCCGATCCTCTGTTTCACCGAACATGGGATGGGTCTCACGCCGGTGGCCAGGGCCGCCGCCGGCCAAATTGAGGGCGGCCCGACCGCCGGTGGCCGGGCCAGAGCCGGCCGCCGCCGCGGCCGGCCACCAATCTCCTCCTCTCACTCTCAATTTCTCTCTATTTCTCTCTCACATCCGTGCGGCACGTTACTGTGCCGGCGGCACGGCCGGCCACCTTGGCCGACCGGACCTCCACCGGATGCACGCCCGATGCCGGTGGAGGCGACAGGCCGGAGCTCAGGCCCGGCGAGGCGGCGAGCACGCCGCCGGGCCCGAACCAATATCCGGTGCCTAATGCAGCAGACCTTTTTGATCGGCTCGCGAAGGCAAAGTACTTCAGCAAGCTAGATCTTCACTCCGGCTACTGGCAGGTTCGAATTGCGCCAGGTGATGAGTCAAAAATGACGTGTGTGACTAGGTACGGCTCATTCGAGTTCCTAGTCATGCCCTTCGGCCTAACCAACGCGCCAGCCACCTTTTGCAACCTGATGACGGATGTCTTATATGACTTCCTAGATGACTTTGTCGTGGTTTACCTAGACGACATAGTTATCTACAGTGGAGATCTGCAGTAGCATGTGGAGCATCTGAGGCGGGTGCTACGGAGACTTCGGGAGCACCGTCTCTACATCAAAAGGGAGAAGTGTGAATTTGCACAAACCGAGATTTCTTTTCTCGAGCACATTGTTGGCCATGGCGCAATTCGGATGGATAGAGCCAAGGTCCGGGCCATCCTGGACTGGCCAGCACCGACTGCAGTTAGCGAGTTGCGATCATTCCTAGGGCTCGCTAACTATTACCGGAGGTTTATCAAGGGGTACTCGGCTTTAGCAAGCCCCTTGACCGATTTGCTCAAGAAAGAGCGAAGGTGGGATTGGTCCTCGGACTGCGAGGAGGCCTTCGGTAAGCTGAAGACGGCGCTTTCTACAGAACCAGTCTTGCAGCTACCCAGATTTGAGGATCCATTTGAAGTGCACACGGATGCATCCGACCGTGCGCTTGGCGGAGTGTTGATCCAGGCAGGCCACCCTGTGGCATATGAAAGCCAAAAATTCAAAGATGCAGAGATGAGGTACTCAGCACATGAAAAGGAGATGATGGCGGTCATTCCCTGCTTGGAGGTATGGCGCCATTATTTGTTGGGGACAAAGTTCAAAATCATCACCGACAACGTCGCCAATACCTATTTCAAGACTCAGCGCAAGTTGACACCAAAGCAAGCTCGATGGCAGGAATATTTGGCGGAGTTCAACTTCGATTGGGAGCATCGGTCCAGACATCAAAATCAAGTGGCCGATGCCCTCAGCCGCCAAGTTGTGCAGGAGTATGTGGCTGCTGTGGCCACTATCTAGGCGAGCATCAGCGATCGTGTTCGAGAGGCAGCCCAGACGGACACGGAGTATGCGAGGCTGATGCGCGACACATCGAGTGGCAAGGTGAGACGCTTCTGGATCCAGGGTGTCTGCTTCGCGCAAAGGGAGGCAGGCTGGTCGTGCCAAGAAATGAAGCTCTGCGGTGCGACCTTTTGAAAGAGTCCCATGACTCAAAGTGGGCGGGACATCTGAGCATGGAACGGATGTACGCTCTTCTATCTCGTGACTTCTACTGGCCAAAAATGTGGAGAGACGTGGAAGCCTATGTGCGCAGCTATTTGACGTGCCAGATGGACAAAGTGGAGCGTAAGCGGCCGGCGGGACTACTGCAGCCTTTGCCAGTCCCGGCTCGACCGTGGGCGTCTGTCTCAATGGACTTCATCATGGGGTTCCCTGAGGTGGACGGCAAGCGAGCTGTCTTTGTGGTGGTCGACAGGTTCTCAAAGTATGCTATCTTTATGGCAGTACCCGAGACCCCTTGGTGATAAAGGCAAAGGCAAGGCCAAAGCCAAAGCTAAGGAGGGCAAGCCGCTACTTCTCAAGAAAGGAAAGAAGAAGAAGAAGACGGTAGTCCGAAAAGAGAAGGGTCCACTTCTACCATCGAAGGATACCACGGCCAATGTCGAGCGGCCTTCAGGGTGCTTCATTTGTGGAGGCCCACATCGGGCAAAAGACTGTCCAAAGAAGAGCAAGCTCACGGCCTTAATCTCCCAATTGGCCGAGGAGACCAGCGATGACGAAGAGCCCTCCCGGGTGTACCCGTTGCAGGCACTTAACGTGCTTGTCACCAAGAAGCGGCATCCTGCAAATGGCTTCTTTTTGCAAAGGTGAAAGTGAATGGCCGAGCTGAGGGCCATGATCGATACGGGTGCTACTGACAACTTCATCGCCAATGATGTTGCGAAGGAGTTAGGGTTGCGGAATTCCACCTGCGCTACCCTTATAAAGACTGTCAACTCGAGAGCAGCAAGAGTAGACGGCCTTACCACAGTTGACATGGAGCTTGGCCCGTGGAAGGAGCCATGCAAACTGATGGTGATTCCCTTAGATGATTTCCAGATCATCCTTGGCTTGGAGTTTCTGAAGGTGGCCAAGGCAATGATCTTGCCACATCTTGGTGGACTGATGATCGGTCTAGAGGACTGCACCGGATTCGTATCAACATCGCCACCACCCACTGAGGTGCGCCCCACTGAGGAGGGTGTGCCAAAGGAGAGTAGAGGGTTGGCGCCCACTACTCAGCTGAAGGATGCCCAGCAAGGTGTCAGACCGTGTACAAAAGCAGATCAATGCGCGCGGTCCGGCACAAAAGAGAGCAAAGTTCCAAATAGTGGATTGCTATCTGCTAAGCAGATCAACAAAGGCCTACGCAAAGGAGATCAAACATATGTTGGAGCACTGATCCAAGTTCAGCCCGAGACCGGAGGATGTCCTACGCTAAGTGGATCTTCCGCTTTGGTGTCATGGCAATTGGCGCATTGCGCATGGGATGGCAGGAGGCTAACCCAACGCGCGATCCCTGGAGCGATTGATGGGCGCTCGGGCTGGTAGGAGGACAGCCCGGCGTGCGTTCAACCCAGCTGGCGGCGAGCTGGGCGAGCATCAAATCCAGGCGTAGATTATGCGCCCAGATTTGAGGAAAGCGAGCGTCAAATCCAGTGCAGATCATGCGCCCAGATTTGAGGAAGACGAGCGTCAAATCCGGGCGCAGATCATGCGCCCAGATTTAAGGAAGGCAGTGAGCAGATTGGCAACCAATCAGCAAGATTCTAGGAGGATTTCCAAATCAGGAAGGCAGCGAGCAGATTGGCAACCAATCAGCAAGATTTAAGGAGAGATTAGGGGAGATCTTGCCTTATCCTCCTAATCACCTATCCATGGCTTGGATTACCATCAAAGGCAAGGGGAGCCGGCGCCTATTTAAGGAGGACCTTGGTCATCCATGGGAGTATTTCGAAGAATCCGAGAGAAGGGTTCAAGTCTTCTTCATCCACTTTGCGGAGCGAGCATGAGGAGGAAGGAGGAGCACGAGCACTTGCTGAGGAGTATCTCTTGGAGTGTTCAACGGGCTGCGGGTTGGTACTTTGTAGCCTAAGGCAGGGTGAGGGAGTTTTGAGAGTTCCATCATCTTGTAATCCTCTTGGTTTATTATTAATAAAAGGGGTTGGGAGTTTTCCTGTAATTGTTGTGTTCTTGGTGTCATGTGTTTGGTTGTGTGGGGTGTTTTGCATGCGCAATCTGGTGAGGCTGACTTAGCGTTGGTGCGCTAAGGCCGGACTCCTACGAGTGCGCTTTCGAAGAAAAAAAAAAGACCTATACCTTGTAGGGTGTCAAGGAAGCCTCTCTCTCTTCTCTCTCTCCACCACCACCCCGCCGGACACCTCCCCCGGTGCCAGCGGGGTCGCCGGCCGAAGCTCAGGCCCGGCGAGGCGGCGAGCACGCTGCCGGGCCTGAACCAAGGATCGGCCAGTCCCCCCTCTCTCGCTCTCTTTCTCTTCTCTCTGGCTCTCACGCTCTCTCTGTCTCTCACTCTCTCTGACTCTCTCTCTCTCTCTCTCTCTCTCTCCAGAGGCCAGGGGAATTACCTGAAGGAAACGGAAGCCAGGATGATGGAGGGAGTCTCCCTCCATCACATATATAATAGTCTCCCTCCATCACATATATAATCCCCTGCGTAACGCTTCAGTTTAAGGGGTCCGGAAAAATGAAGCGCTTCGCTGAGAGCGAAGCGTCGGACAGCACAGGACCAAGTCCTGAACCTGGTTCACATGAACCGGGAACCGGGTACTACATCCTCCCCCCCTTATAAAAATTTCGGCCTCGAAATTGATACATGACCTCATAACTACGGATCAATCAAATTAATCAAAGGTCAACAATCGAAGATAGATAAATTACCTTCAAATAATTGTGGATACTTCGTTTTAATTTCTTCCTCCAGCTCCCAAGTAGCCTCCCTCTCATAGTGATTATTCCACTGAACTTTGACATAAGGGATGGTACGCTGCCTCAGAATCTGATCCTTGCGGTCCACGATACGCACAGGATGTTCCTCATATGATAAATCCTTCCTCAACTGAATAGGCTCATAAGCTATAACATGACTGGGGTCTGAAACATACTTCCTTAACATAGATACATGGAATACATTGTGAACACCAGATAAAATCGGAGGCAGTGCTAAGCTGTATGCAACTTCCCCAACTCTGCTCAAGATCTCAAAAGGTCCAATATAGCGTGGACTAAGCTTTCCTCTAATCCCGAATCTCATCACATCCTTGGTTGGTGATACTCTTAAGAAAACATGATCCCCAACCTGAAATTCTAACTCTCTCCTTCTGACGTCAGCATAACTCTTTTGCTTGCTCTGAGCTGTACGAAGACGCTCCCTAATCAAATGCACCTTGTCAACTGTCTGCTGGATCAGCTCAGGGCCTAGCAATTTTCTTTCCCCTACGTCATCCCAACATAAAGGAGATCTGCACCTCCTACCGTACAAAGCCTCAAATGGGGCCATCTGGATACTGGCTTGATAACTATTGTTGTAAGCAAACTCCACCAAAGATAAGTGGTTATCCCAAGCCCCACCCAAGTCCATTACACAGGCGCGCAACATATCTTCTAGAATCTGTATGGTCCTTTCTGACTGCCCGTCTGACTGGGGATGATAAGCCGTACTGAAGTTCAATTTGGTCCCCAAGGCTTTATGAAGACTCTTCCAAAACTGTGATACAAATCTGGTATCCCGGTCAGATACAATAGAGACAGGAACACCATGGAGTCTCACAATCTGCTCCAAATACAAGCTAGCCAATCTATCACTCAAGACTCCAACTCTGAAAGGTAGGAAATGAGCTGACTTTGTCAGTCTGTCCACAATAACCCAAACTGCATCATTACTCCTGGGAGTTTTGGGCAGACCAGTCACAAAATCCATAGTAATCTTTTCCCATTTCCACTGAGGAATCATCAAAGATTGAAGAGGTCCCGCAGGTTTTTGATGCTCGGCCTTCACCCGCTGACATACTAAGCACTTGGCCACAAACTGAGCAATATCCCTCTTCATCCCTTTCCACCAAAAATTCTCCTTTAAGTCTCTATACATTTTAGTACCACCAGGATGCACAGGATAGGGAGAGTAGTGAGCCTCCCTCAAAATCTCGGCTTTCAACTCCTCATTGCTAGGTACACAAAGTCTGCCTTCAAATCTCAGGGATCCATCATCCATTACATAAAATCCACTCTGATCTCCTGACTGAACAGCAACTTTAATTCTTTGAAGATCTGGATCTTCCATCTGGGAGGACTTAATTCTGTCAACAAGAGTCGGCTGAAGAATAAGTGCAGCAACAAGTCTATCAGACTGCTGTACTCTCAGTCCAATCTCCCACCTCTCAAGGTCCTTCAGAATGTGAGGCTGGGAGGTAAGCATAGCAGCTAACTCAGAAGAGGTCTTCCTACTCAAAGCATCAGCCACAACATTAGCCTTCCCTGGATGATAATGTAGATTCAGATCATAGTCCTTCAGAAGTTCCAACCACCTCCTCTGCCTCAAATTGAGCTCCTTCTGTGTGAAGATATATTTTAGACTCTTATGGTCTGTATACACATCACACGACACCCCATAGAGATAATGCCGCCAAATCTTCAAAGCAAAAACCACCGCAGCTAATTCCAGATCATGAGTAGGATAGTTCTGCTCATAAGGCTTCAGCTGTCTGGAAGCATAGGCTATCACCTTTCCATTCTGCATTAGGACACAACCCAATCCTTTCCGAGAGGCATCAGTATAGAGTGTAAAACCCTCAGATCCTGCGGAAGAACAAGGATGGGAGCTGACACCAAACGCTGCTTTAACTCCTGAAAACTTTCCTCACACTCCTCTGACCAGTCAAACTTCACTCGTTTCTGGGTTAAACGAGTTAGGGGTAGAGCGATGCGAGAGAAGTCTTCCACAAATTTTGATAATACCCGGCTAGCCCCAAGAAGCTTCTGACTTCAGCCACATGGAAGGTCGGCTCCAGCTAATAATAGCTTCAATCTTCTTTGGGTCCACAGAAATGCCATCCACAGAAATTACGTGACCCAAGAAAGCTACTTGGTCCAACCAAAACTCACACTTCTGCAGCTTGGCATAAAGCTTCTTCTCCCGAAGAGTCTGAAGCACAATCCTCAAGTGATCCTCATGCTCCCTGAGACTCTTAGAATAGATCAAAATATCATCAATAAATACAACTACAAACTGATCCAAGTATGGCCTAAATATTCTATTCATCAAATCCATGAACGCTGCCGGGGCATTGGTCAAACCAAACGGCATCACCAAAAACTCATAATGGCCATATCTAGTTCTGAAGGCTGTCTTAGGCACATCCCCATCCTTGACTTTAAGCTGATGATAACCTGACCTGAGATCAATCTTAGAGAATACCTGGGCTCCTTGAAGTTGGTCAAACAAGTCATCAATCCTCGGCAAAGGGTACTTATTTCGCACTGTTACCTTGTTGATTTCCCGGTAATCAATGCATAGCCGAAGACTGCCATCCTTCTTCTTAACAAATAGAACTGGAGCACCCCAAGGAGAAGCACTAGGCCTGATAAATCCCCGATCTAGGAGTTCCTGCAATTGGTCCTTCAACTCTTTTAGCTCAGTCGGGGCCATACGATAAGGGGCCTTGGATATAGGTCCAGTTCCAGGAATCAAATCAATGGAGAACTCAACCTCCCGGTCAGGGGGTAACTCCGATAAATCATCCGAAAAGACATCAGGGAATTCTCTAGCTATAGGAATATCCTCCAACTTGGCCTCTTTCTTTTGAAGATCATTAATAACAGCAAGAAATCCTTGGCCACCACTCCTCAGATACTTTTCAGCCTGTAGTGCCGAAATAAACACTGAGGCTAGAAGTTTCTGGCCACCAGTAAAACTAAATTCGGGCTGACAAGGAATTTTGAAGTTGACGATCTTCCTGAAACAGTCTACAGAAGCATGATAGGAAGCTAACCAATCCATGCCAAGGATAACAACAAGGAATTTCAGTGGAAGGACAATAAGATTGGCATTCAGCTTCCTATCCTCAATGATAATCAAGCAGGATTTGCATACAGTATCAACTTTCATAGTATCACCATTTGGAAAGGCAATGTGTAATTCATGGTCTAGAGATTCAGGTGTCAATGATGCATTCTTGCCAAGGTAGGTGTCAGATATAAACGAATGCGTGGCACTCGGATCAATTAGAGTCTGAGCATAATCATTGCCTATCTTAATCATTCCTGGACGAAAATGAAATTTATTTTAACAATAAGAATATAATGTCCTAACTAATTATTAATGCTTGCACACTGGAATCGCTGGTGATCAGTCCCTACTGGGTTGGCAGGGGCCGTACCTCCAGTAGTTCCTTGATCCACCGGCTGATCAGCATTACCGGCCTGAGAGTCTTCCTCATAATGTTGGCTCCTAGAACGGCGAGCCATATCTATTTCCTGTTAAATTAGTTGTGGTTAATATCATCATAAGCTAAAGTGTCAGGTTTCTCTAAGTATAATGTCATCAAAATATGTTCTCTACGTGTTATCATGTCAATATGTCCGTGTCCCTAGGGTCATAACCTGAGCTCTGATACCACTAAAGCTGTCACGCCCCAAACCCAAATATCGGCTAGGGTGACAACCCGCCGCGTGCCGGGCACGCAAGGCGTCACAAAATTTTTCACACATAACACCATTATATATATAATCAAGCCAAATTCATCACTGAGTACAAAAGTTTTGGGTTACAAACCCTTACACACCACAATAATAAAGTTTGGGCATCAAGCCCTACACATAAGTAGTACTGGGGTTACAACAAAATAATGGGTCTTGATTTATTTAATAGAAGATCCATCACCCCAACCATCCATCTTCAATCTCGTGGCTCTGACAAAAACATTGTAAGATTTTTATGAGCTTACACTCAATAAGTAAGCCACGTTATACAGTCAATTCATAGCATAACAATCTATAAACACAAAAATGATTTGCATGCTTAAACATTCCACAAATACTCAAACATGCAATGTAAGTAAACCCACTGTTTATACCCTCAATGGTAGCTGCAAATGTGACCCACGGCCCTGCAATATCCCAATAGTGAACCAACAAACATCCCCCTACTGAAAGGGTCCAGATACCAGGGTCTCGCCATATCATAATCCACCAGAATACATACTCTATATGTGTGATGCCACCTCGAACCAAGCAGAACACATCCTCTAGATGTGTGATGCCACCTCATAGTAACTCAGAACACATCCTCTAGATGCGTGATGCCATCTCGGACCAAGCAGAACACATCCTCTAGACGTGTGAATGGCATAAATAAATAGAACACATCCTCTAGACGTGTATGTGGCATAAATCATCAGAACACATCCTCTAGATGTGTGTGGCATAAATCATCAGAACACATCCTCTAGATGTGTGTGTGGTATGACATGATAAAGGAGAACCGCGGCGACACATAACAGTACCTCACATCATGCACTAACATATCAATAACATCTTTATATTGCATAAACAGTGGATTATACTTACTTAACAATTGCATATAATATATCACATCCATGTCATAATAACTGCATCTCTCATGCATAGCATCCACATATGAAATCATTCTCAATCATAGCACATAAACAACAATGTATTCATAATATTCATTTACTTACAATTTAGCCAATATCCATAACAATTCTTCATGTCACAATATAATTCACAATTTAAATATTCATATAATGAATAAAATAATTTATTAAATACTGATAACTGGCTTACTTACCTCAGTACGCAATCCAACATGTATATATATCAGCTAGTCAGATGTCTGAGCACCTACAGGATCATTTTACACAATTAATTATTAGAATAAGAATATTAGAATGACCCTTAGAATTCTACCCAGACTAGTTCACGGGCCCAACTTTGGGCTCGAATATCTCCCGCTATACACACCCAATTGGGAAGGTAAAAATATCCCAAGAAACTAGAATTAACCCAGATTCTAGCCATATAATTATTTCTCATTTTTGGCCCGATATAGGGCCCAAAATCCCTCCCCAAAAAGGTTCCAGGAACGGCCCAATAGGCCCTGAACCGGCCGGCCCAGCCGGCCCGTTTCATCCCAACAGCCCGATCCCGATCCCCTGTTTCACCGAACAGGGGACGGGTCTCACGCCGGCGGCCAGGGCCGCCGCCGGCCAAATTGAGGGTGGCCCGGCCAGCCGGTGGCCGGGCCAGAGCCGGCCGCCGCCGCGGCCGGCCACCAATCTCCTCCTCTCACTCTCAATTTCTCTCTATTTCTTCTCACATCCGCGCGGCACGTTACTGTGCCGGAGGCACGGCCAGCCACCTTGGCCGGCCGGACCTCCACCGGACGCACGCCCGGCGCCGGTGGAGGCGACAGGCCGGAGCTCAGGCCCAGCGAGGCGGCGAGCACGCCGCCGGGCCCGAACCAACCAGCAGAAGCCGTCTTCCGCCACAGCGCAAGAGAGAGGCCGATTGGCCCTCTCTCTCTCTCTCTCCACCACCACCCCGCCGGACACCTCCCCCGTGCCGGTGGGGTCGCCGACCGAAGCTCAGGCCCGGCGAGGCGGCGAGCACGCCGCCGGGCCTGAACAAGGATTGGCCGGTCCCCCCTCTCTCGCTCTCTTTCTCTTCTCTCTGGCTCTCACGCTCTCTCTGTCTCTCACGCTCTCTCTGGCTCTCTCTCTCTCTCTCTCTCTCTCTCTCTCCAGAGGCCAGGAGAATTACCTGAAGGAAACGGAAGCCAGGATGATGGAGGGAGTCTCCCTCCATCACATATATAATCCCCTGCGTACGCTTCAGTTTAAGGGTCCGGAAAAACGAAGCGCTTCGCTGAGAGCGAAGCGTCGGACAGCACAGGACCAAGTCCTGAACCTAGTTCACATGAACCGGGAACCGGGTACTACACAATTACTAGCTAAAATCCTAGCAACTGCAAAATCATACCATATGTTGAAATTTTAAAATCGTATGTTTGAAATTTAGAATACTAAACAATAATTAAAATTCCTAATAATATTTATTTGTGCCATATTTGATTTATACAAGACCTATAGAAATTCTTATAGTCTCGAGAGCGCGATCGCCTCCTTCTACCTATGCAGCGTCGGTTCTTTCTTTTCATTATTTCATTATCATTTGATAGGACTTAACACTCTTTTAACTCTTCTTATATAAGAAATTAACTAAAGTGAAGTTGGAATAGGAAGTGATGATGAAGTCATAAAATAAACTAGCTATTGAATCCTTCTATTAAGGAGCACAAATGATCAGACTCTATACTTCTATATCACATACCTATATATACATAATTAAACTGAGATGGATCAAGCTAATAGTTTAGGAATCATATACTTTATTTGAACTTATAACAATCATTCAATTTGAATCATATTTAGCTTGCTTTTTGCAATGGTAGCCCACCTTAGATTTAAACTCTTACACTTTTATTTGTCTTCTTGAAAATTGAAACTATGAACATTTAAGGATTGTCATTGCTTTTCAAAATTGCAAGTTTTATGTTTATATTAGAAATCCCCTGTTTATATCAGAAATCCCCTATTCATAATTATTGTTTACACCATGGTTGCAACACTTCTCTGTTGAACCTATGTTATAAATCAAAGTCTGTCCAACTCTGTTTTTTTATTTTTTTTTCCATCCCTGACAATCATAAATCTCTCTAGACTTGCATAGGGATATGCTTTTTCTCTTGTTTATAAGCGATTAAAGAAAAGATTAGGAACTTAGGATGACCGCTCAAAATTTGTGCTCATTTATACTGGTGCACACAATCGTGGGTAGTTCATGATTTCTCATCTAATAGGATCCTATCAAGTTTATGAAGTAAGCTAACAATGTTTTGCCATTATGACCAATGTAAATATGATCATCTAATAACATTTCAGGCATGCCATAGTTGAAGAATTAGCAGGATTTGGAGCTACTGTCTCCAAATGAAGCAGATCTCAACAAATGCTTGGAAAGATGGAAAAGCCTCCAAATTCATGTTACTGGATCAGTTTGTGATGTCTCCTCTCGAAATGATAGAGAGAAACTAATGAAGGATGTGCATTCCATTTTCCAAGGAAAGCTAAATATTCTTGCAAGTTTCAAGTGATCTTACATTACATCTCATTGTAAAAGTATAACAGCCACAGTCACAGCAAAGTCTTAAATTCAAATTAGTTGGAACCAGCTAATCAATTCTTTTATTCCATTCTACTAGTTTTAGGATGTCAGATGTAAAGGCATTAATTTTTTTTACTGATTTATATAAAGGTTAGTATTAGGATTAAAAAAAACAAACTTGCAATGAATGGTGGAATTATGACGAAACCAACAGCAAATCCCCAACGCTTGCAAAACTCTATGATGGTGCAATTAACGCTCAATCTATTGAATTGTTAGCGTTGGCTGCCACCAATAATAAACCAACAGCCTCTTGTTGATTTAAAAAAAAAAAAACAAATGCTAATCAAACTTCTTTCATATGTAACTTACTGTTCAAGCATTTAGTAGAGTTCTGAGGCCATCCAGGTTATTCCAAATTCTTATGAGATTCTCCTCCATTTAGATAGGCCATGTCTTTGAGAGAGAGTCGTCTGGTCTGTACCTGTTAAATTTCTTACGCATTTATTGCTTTCTACTACTCCTTTACAATTTCTTGATGGTAGTTCCAGTCCTCGTATCTCCATGAACACCTAAAAGTTATGCTCAACCTAACTACTACCACAAATAAGTTCATGCCTAGCGTGTTTTGCCTTACTGAGATATTCTTCATTCAATCCAAATGATGAAGTTGTGTTGCCCCACCTAGGTCAACAATGCAGGGAAGGCCATTATAAAACCAGCTGTGGAATTCACTGCTGAAGAGTATTCCTCTCTTATGGCTACGAACTTGGAATCAGCTTTTCATCTCAGCCAACTAGCTCACCCTCTTCTCAAGGCATCAGGGGCAGGCAGCATTGTGTTCATCTCCGCGGTTGCAGGGGTTAAGGCCATAAGAGATTTATCCATTTATTCAGCTACTAAAGGTAACCTAAGATGAGGCCCTTTTTTTTTTTTTTTTTAATGAAGCATAAGTAACCAATAACCATGGATCCCTACTCTTTATCCCTCCTCTTTATGACTTCTGCTATGTTTTCAGGAGCAATGAATTAGCTCACAAGAAGCTTGGCCTGTGAGTGGACTAAAGACAGCATCCGAGTCAATTGTATTGCTCCAGGGGCCACCCGGACCCACTCCTAAATCTTGTAAGGGCCTTTTCATAACTATATGTATCATACCCTAAATTTAATATCACATTAGATGAGAAAAAAATATGTTATGCCCTTATAACTTAAGTCCACTAGCTACCCATTGACTTTCACTTGAATTTTTGGACCACATGATTTCAGCCTATTAACGGAGTTAATTAGGTCAGCAAGTCGGCTTGGAGCGTTACAAATAGAATCAAAGCCGACCTGAATGTGCAAAAATTGATAAACATAAGGAAAGGGCTACCCATAGGATGATGATGGAGTCTCATCATGGCGTGGAGTCATTCTTACAGTACCAATAATTTAACTTGAGGGTAGATTTTGATTCGCTTATGATATGCGATGAGGACATCACATTATAAGAAAAAAGATTATGCTACCCTAAATTTAGTCTCATATTATATGAAAAAGAAATGTATCATATGTTTATAACTTAAGTTCACTTGCTATCTATTAATTTTTAATTAAATTTTTGAACCACGTGTTTTAATATGCTAATAAAGTTAATTGAATCATCAGGTAAGCTTGGAGCATTACAATCTAAAATTTTTCTTTCAAAAATAATAGAACAAAAGATGAAACCTAGCAAATCTGGACCCAATCCAACCCCCAGTGAAATAAAGACACCGTAGGCAAGCTTTGTTTTCAAGGTAATTATGGGCGACACCCATCACATTGGGGACCACACATTTACCATAGAATAGCTGGATAATTATTGCATTGCATTTTCTGTGCATTTGCAAAGCCATCCAGATAGGCAATGGGGTTCCAGATCCAAGAAAATCCATGTTATTAGAGAAGGTCAGGTTTATTAAGAAAAAGAAAACAAGCTATCATAACTAGCTATTTGTGCAGGCCTTTTCAACATAAAGTGGGAATATTAGTTGCAAGTTACACGTTCTAAGTCATTAGCATTTTATTACATTGAGATATATTGATCTTTTTTTTTTCCACTCACTTTTGTGCAAGTACATTAAGTTGGCCTAACAGGACTCTACCTTTTTTACCAATTAAAGTTGGAAGCAGAAGCCACACTTGTTGAAATTAAACTTAATGTATATTGTGTTTCATCCTTCACGAGACATTTAGGCAATGTTTGAGAAAGGGGATAACCTTCTTATTCTCAAAAGCCACAACTACACGGATTAGTTAAAAATAATTTTAATCAGAATGTTGCCGTCGGGTTCCGTCCTCCGACTCGGGCGCGATCGGTCTTCTGATCGGACTTCCTCCTGGGCGGACCTGCACAAAAGTCCTCATGCGAGAGGCATTGAGGGTGGCCCTCCGCGGAAGACCCTCCGATGCTCAAGTCAGTAGGGATCGACGATCAAGGGAAATGAGGAGAAGGATCTCTCTGGGGAGTCCCTCTAGGGCGACCAATCGGGGAGCTCGTAGGGAGCTCGTGGGGAGCGCCGACGGCGAAGAAGGAGGAGGATGAGCAGTGAAAGAGAGAGAGAGAGTGAGTGAGAGTAAGAGTAAGCCAGGAGCTGTGTACGGAGGCTTGTGCGCATACCTGAGAGAATCTGGGAGTGTCATATTTATAGGTAATCACCTGGATCTTGAGCACCTCCTAGAAGGTTCGAAGGTTGTTGGGATATGGAGATGATTCGAATCAAGCTGTTGTAAGGCCGGTGGGATCCGTTTCCTGTTCGTTGAAGGATCGACGGTTGGGAGGGCTCTCTGATGGCTGAGATATGATGAGTGCGTAGGTCCTAGGCCGTTATTGTAGATCCTAGACCAGTCCTCGATATGATTCTTTGTTTAGGATTCTGTTATGCTAGGCCTGGGCTCTCCTGCGTCGGGTTCCACGGAGGTGTATGTCGAGCCAAGGATTGCTCGGGGGTTGCTCGGGGGAACCGAGCTATGAGTCGCTCGGGAAAGCCAAGCTATGGGTTTCTCGGGGAAGCCAAACTATGAGTTGCTCGGGGAAGCCGAGCTATGAATGGCTCGGGGAAACCGAGCTATGGGTTGCTCGGGGAAACCGAGCTATGGGTTGCTCGGGAGAGCCGAGCTATGGGTTGCTCGGGGAAGCCGAGCTATGAATGGCTTGGGGAAGCCAAGCTATGGGTTGCTCGGGAGAACCAAGCTATAGGTAGCTCGGGGGAACCGAGCCATGAATGGCTCGGGGAAGCCGAGCTAAGGGTTGCTCGGGAAAACCAAGCTATGGGTTGCTCGGGAGAACCGAGCTATGGGCAGCTCGGGGGGAATCGAGCTATGGGTAGCTCGGGGGGAACCGAGCTATGGGTTGCTCGACCCATTGGACCATATTAGTTAGCTCGTTCTTTATGGGCGTAATGTAGCAGGCGGAGGGATGGGGCTGATCTTAGTCCCTTCGCACGGTTATCAACGCAATAGCGATTTTACCCCTCAACACATGCCCCCCACTCCCGAGTTCGAAGCGTAGGTTCGGGCGTGGGGAGTATAGACTTAGGTGGCGCAATCCGAACAGGGGGACATGTATTTGACAGCCCACGCAATGATGCCCTAATTAATGCTGCGTGGCCGTCTTGCCTTTTCGAGGTGGATCCATCATTCCTTAGGAGCAAAGGCAATAGCTGGGGAAGCGCCACGTAGGAGATCTCGATTTTCACGGTGCCCGTAGTGGCTGTTCCGGATGTCTTAGTTGAGGCCTCATCTTCACCCTGAGGCGGTTTCCCTTGGGAAAAATGGAGTTGTGGCGGCGCCATCCCTATTTGTAGTGCTCTTTCGCTTTTCCTTAGAGAACTTCGTCTTTCCGTTTTCACAGCGATCTTGCTCAGCGTCTCTTGCGATTGAAGACATGGTGAGTCTGAGTGATCAGGCTTCGGAGGTGACCTTGGCAGATCTGGAACGGATACGCTACCTGTACAAGATCCCCCAGGATGTTACCTTGTTGCTCCCGACGGCTGAGGACAGGGTAACATCCGGATTGGGAGACGGAGCATTCTGCTACGAGGAAAGTTTGAGGGCAGGTCTCAGGTTTCCTCTTCATCGCTGGTGTGGGAGGCGATGAAGTTCTACAATATATACTTCACCATGGTAGCTCCCAACAGCTGGTGCAACCTCATCGGATTCATCTCGTTGTGCAGCCGTGTCGCGGTGACCGCGACCCTTTGATGTTCAGGGTGTGCTACAACCTGGTCTTTGGGAGGGCCTCAGAGTGGCCTTACATCGGTCCCGGTGGTCCTTTAAGATGATTTCGGATAACCCATCGTCGATAAAGGAATGGAAATTGCGATTCTTCATAGTCGAGGGGAATATTGGCTCGGATTTCCCTCGGGTATGGGGACAATACATAAAGGATCCAGAAGCGCACCCGGAGTTAACCGAGCAGGAGAAAAGGGATCTGATCGTGTTACGCAGCAGTCGAGCGCTTCCGGTCAGTGCCCTTCTATCGGAGGATGCTCTCTTCATGGTCGGATTGAGTCCTGTAGATCCTCGCGGTGAGTATCACTTCGTAGCCAATAGCTTACTGTGATCCCATCTTTGATTTTGTGCGAACTAATGGGCGAATCTTATCGCCTTATAGCCGAAAGGTCGGCATTCGTAGATCAGATGAGGGAGGATGGGCAAGCGACGCAGGAGATCCGGCTCCAGCAGTAAGCATAGGGCCGAGAAGAGGTCCCATCCTTCCAGCTCTCGCCCTAGGGGGATGAGGGGAGATGGCGATGATCGGTGCTCTTCGTCGCCGCGGGTCGGAGGTATCGAAGTTCCGGTGGCGCATGATCTTTCGGCGCCGGAGGAGGGTCTGTCAGGAGGCGAAGATCAAGATGCCGCCAGGGTTTCTGTTGGTCCAGATAGCAACCCAAGAGGGGGGGTGAATTGGGTTTTTCAAAAACTTAAACTTTTTTGAAAGATAACCCCCAGCGGAAATAAAAACTTAGATTCACAAATTAAAACTGAACAACCACAAATAGAGAGTTGAAGATAAAGAGACAATCACGGCAAACACAGAAGATTTTATAGTGGTTCGGTGTACCTACACCTACGTCCACTCCCAAGTACCTCTTGGGTCCACACTATAATCAAACTGATTACAGCAGAATTGTTTTGCAAGCTCACAACTCAAACTTGTTGTTTTCCCGGGTGCACAATGAACCCAGCTGGTTTTCAAGGCTCACCAGCACAAAACCTATCACCACAAGCTAATGCTTGCACAAGGCTAACAGCCTCAACTGAATCAATCACCAGATTAACCCAGCAAACAGTATTTGTTTTTACAAGAAAAATAGCTCCTTCAATAAGCAAATATACAATAATGAAACAATAATAAGAGAGTAGGAATCAAAGCCTGATTCGCAGATCTTGGTGGCTTCTTCCTTCTCTTCCTTTGAATGGATCTTCCTTTGAAGATGCTCTTGAGACTCAGAAGATCAGAAAAACTAGAGCTTCTTCCTTCTCTTGAGATTTCTTCTAAATAGAACAGCAAAGGCTTGGAATCTCTCTCTCTTCTTTTGGGGAATCAGTATGATCTTTCCTTACAAGTTTTCCCTCTTTTCTTTTCTGATAGATCTCAAAGGTTTTCTCTATTCTTTTCTTTTTTCCTCTCTTTTTTCTTTTTTGGGATGCAACAAACCCTCTTCTTATAGATCCCGATTAATCCACAAATAGTTTGAAACTATCCGTTAGAAGCAAGTGTAACAAGGATTAGATCCATAAATAACAATAGCCATTGGGATTAAAATAGATAAAGATAAAGTTTAGAGTCGTTCTGACAGTTCTGGAGCCGTGTCTGACATTCTGGAGTCGGCTCTAACTTTTCTGGAGTCGGCTCTAACTCGAAATTCTTTAATCCGCTCGATCTGGAGTCGTCTCTGACTTTTCTGGGGTCGACACAAAATTCTTCTGGAGTCGACTCTAACAGTCTGGGAGTTGACTCTAAGTCGTAGCCTAAAAAATCAATGTTCTGTCTTTTCTGTTGGAGTCGGCTCTAACAGTCCCGGAGTCGACTCTAAGTCTGTGCCGTATTCCGGAGTCGACTCTGCGATTCCATGTGTCGACTCTAATGTCTGCAATCTTACCTTGACATTAGATTCGAACCAGAACTTGATTTGACTCTTAATTTTGATTATCAAGTAGACTTAAGATCTGAAAAACTTAATCAAAATCATTAGTAACTTCAAATGTTATACTCAAATAGTTTTGTTAATCATCAAAATCCTCAATTGGGTCAACAATCTCTCCCTTTTTGATGATGACAAAAACTTTAAGTATATGCATTAAAAAATTCATTTGAATTGAGAATTATAGACATTGTTAAAGCTTAGAGACTTCCTAACAGAGAATTTGATGCCAATATTTAAAATGAATAAAAAAACAAAACTTGACATCAATCAAGATGATTTAACTTTTATATGGAGAAATTTATTAAGCTCCCCCTGCATTGAATAGCTCCCCCTATGTAGATAAACTGAATTCTTTTTAAAAAATTCTCTCTCTCTCTCCATCTCAAAATTGTTCTTCATTTTCTTTCTCTTCATTTTCTTTCTCTCCCTCTTATATGTTCTTTCTCTTTTTCTTATATGCATATACACTTATCTCTCCCCCTTTTTGTTATCAACAATAAGGTGAATTTAAAAGCAATAAAGAATGTTATCAGAGCGAGGATGTTGGTTCGAATCATCATAAAGATAGGAAACTCATTCATTGACATTAAACAGTCATAGATAAATTTGAAATAAAAGTGTAATTGTATTCCAAAGCAAGATTCATTACATGTATTTTAAAATGACAGATTCAAGTATGTAATTCCTAGATACATGCTAAGAAAGCAAGAAAGCAAGAAATCCTAAGATACAACCTAGGATTGGATATCAAAATCAAATATGCTTATACACAATTTCTTTAAATGTCCAATCATTTCCATAACATCATCTTTTTGAGTCTTCTTAAAACTTTCAAGACAAGCTTCAATTTGAGAGACGGCGAAGTCGATATCTTTCTTCAGTTGACTGGTAGCATGAAGATAAGTTCCAGAACCGTCTGCAATGCCTTCCATCCTTTCAAAAATCTTGTGAAGATCAGTGCTAAAGGATTCAACGGAATTGCCAATGAAAAAGAAATCATGTCAAGTCTTGAATTGATCTCATCCTTCAATTGATTGAACTCCTCTCTCAATTTACACATATCATTTGTTCTTTGACTGTCATACTCAGCCAGTAAAGCTCTGAGCTGACCTATTTGCTCCTCAGAAAATCTTCAGATGCCAATGCTGACTGATGTGGAAGGTGAGAGCTAGGTCCAGCCTCGGTCCAGCAGAAGAAGGTCCAGCAGATGGTGTCTTCTCCTCTGACTTCCTCAACTCTAACCTCTTCAGCTCTGGCCTCATGTCCTCTTTTTATCCAATTTCCATTTTCTTTTCTGAAGCCCATCCGGTGAATTGTAGAGACACTATAGTAATCTGTATGCCTTAATTTTCTTAGTGGCTCATTATCCATTATAAGTACACCTTGGCTTCTGAATACCAATGTCAAAACCATACCATATGGCAATGTAGATCTCTTCTTAGTAGCTGCCTCTGCCATATAGCCTATCATCATACCAGCAAGATTGACAGGTCTACCAGTGAGAATGCAGTCCATCAATAAGATGTCTCGCTCCGAGACATATTCAAACCTTTCGATTTTAGGAAATAGAATTCTTCCACAGATATTGTGAAGTAATCTGAGTTCCAAATTAAGTTGATTTGCCAAGATTTCCTCAAACTCAGAAACTCTCTCCCTAACATCCTTGATAGTGCACCTCCTCTGTCTTCATGTTGATATTCAACAAGGCCAACGGTAGGCATTTCCAATAGATTTCCAAGGGATTCACCTGTGATGATTACTTTAGTTCCTCTTACAACACTCACTAAGCCTCCCTCTCCTCTACATAAATCATTATAAAATTCTCTCACTAGGGCAGGGTAAGTAGGGATATCCAAAGAACAACCTTCTCCCATCCCATTTCTTTCAACAACCGCCCAATAGCAAAGCCCTCCGAACAAAAAAGTCAAAATCAACTTTTCTTCCGGTAGTAATGGCCTTACCCGCTAATTGGTCGACTCGAGGAGAAGATGGTGAGGGTGGAGAGTCATCTTGAGTGGCAGATGAAGAAGATGACGAAGGTTGCCTCCGATTTGAACGGCGCTTCGTCGGAACAGTCGAACCACCAATGATAGCACGCCTTTTGGGAGCCATGGGATTCGATTGGAATGAGTAATCAAGGGATTTGAAGGATTTGGAGGGGTTGGAATCAGTTTGGAACAGCTTTAGAAAGGTTTGGAGACGATGGGTTTCGTTTGGGGTCGACTCCGCCCTTTTTATTTTGACCTAGTTCCACTTAGAGTCGACTCCCAAAACGAGGTGTCGGCTCCGAACCAGAGAATCTGTCAGCCCGAATTAGAGTCGGCTCTACAGAAGCCAGAGTCGGCTCTAATTGCCCAGACAGAACATCAAAATAAGGTGTCGACTCCACAAACTGTAGGTGTCGACTCCACAATAGTTTCAGGAAAAATTCAAATTTCAAGGATCTGAAACTGATCAAATTAATCATCAAACTCTAGATAAGTGTTCCTTAATAATTGGGGAAACAATGAATCAAATTTCTAGATAAATTTCCTTATTGGAAAGAGGATTTTCAAGAAATTAATGAAGTCTAGATAGTTGTTGTCCTTAAAGTTTCAAAATCATTCTAAAGGATCACAAACTCCTAATTCTCCTCTAAGATAACAAAATCTTTCCTCACTCAAAGGTTTGGTAAAATATCAGCTAATTGATCATTAGTATTAACATAATCAAGACAAACATCATTATTAGCTACATGTTCTCTTATAAAGTGATATCTAATTTCAATGTGTTTAGTTCTTGAATGTTGAATTGGATTTTTAGTTAAATTATTGCACTAGTATTATCACATCTAATAGGAGTTTTATCAAGTGTGATACCATAATCTTCAAGTTGTCGCTTAATCCAAAGGATTTGAGCACAGCAACTTCCAGCTGCAACATATTCTGCTTCAGCAGTGATAATGCAACCGAATTTTGCTTTTTGCTAAACCAAGAGATTAAGTTACTTCCTAAAGTTGGCATGCACCACTTGTACTTTTCTATCTAATTTACATCCAGCATAGTCAGAATCAGAATATGCAATCAATTTTAAGTTGAGTCTCTAGAATACCATAATCCTACATTTTTAGTTCCATTTAAGTATCTTAAGATTCTTTTAACAGCAATTAAATGTGATTCTTTAGGTTAGATTGAAATCTAGCACATAAGCAACAAAAAACATGATATCTGGTCTACTTGCAGTTAAGTAAAGAAGTGATCCGATCATACCTCTGTAATGCTTTGATCTACTTTCTTACCTCTTCATCCTTGTCCAGCTTGCATGAGGACTCATTGGCGTTACCAAGGGTTTAGCAGATTCCATACCAAACTTCTTGAGTAGTTCCTTTGTGTACTTTGTTTGGTTGATGAAAATCCCTCTTTCTCTTGTTTGATTTGAAGTCCAAGGAAGAAGTTGAGTTCTCCCATCATGCTCATCTCGAATTCTCCCTGCATTAACTTAGCAAATTCTTGACAAAGAGATTGTTAGTAGCACCAAATATAATGTCATCAACATAAATTTGAACTATTAATAAATCCTTTTCTTTTCTTTTCAAAAACAAGGTTTTATCAACATTTCCTCTAGTAAAATCATTTTCAATTAAAAATTTACTTAATCTATCATACCAAGCTCTAGGTGCTTGCTTTAAACCATAAAGTGCTTTGTGCAATTTGAAACGTGGTTTGGAAATTCATGATCTTCAAAACCAGGAGGTTGTTCAACATAAACTTCCTCATTTATAAAACCATTTAAAAATGCACTTTTAACATCCATTTGAAATAAGTTGAAATTCATATGACATGCAAATGCAAGTAGTAGCCTAATGGCTTCTAATCTAGCAACAGGTGCAAAAGTTTCATCAAAATCTATACCTTCTTCTTGATTATATCCTTTTGCAACTAATCTAGCCTTATTTCTAATTACCAATGCCATTTTCATCCAATTTATTTCTAAAAACCCATTTAGATCCTATTATAGAATGATTTTTAGGTCTATCAACTAGGGTCCAGACTTATTCCTAGTGAATTGGTTTAACTCTTCCTGCATTGCTAACATCCAATAACTATCTTTCTCAGCTTCCTCTGCAAGATGATTATTGATATTCTCATTGATGATCTAGTCCTTACACCTTGAGATGGATCACCTATGATTAGGTCCTTAGGATGACCATAAGCATATCTCCAATCTCTAGGTAGATCTTTATCATTATGAGCAATATCAATACCATCATCCTTAGGTGATCATCATCCTTAGCTTCAGGTTCTTGATCTGAAGATACATTTAATTTTTCAATATCTCTTTCAATCAAAGATGTATCTTCCTCATCATCAAATTTATCTGAACTTGATGCTAAAGACTCATCAAACACTATATGAATGGATTCTTCTACAACTAAGCTCTTCTTATTAAATACTCTATATGCTTTGCTAGATGTAGAATATCCTAGGAAGATACCTTCATCAGACTTTGCATCAAACTTTCCAAGATTATCCTTACCATTGTTATGAATAAAACATTTACAACCAAATGCATGAAAATAACTTAAATTTGGTTTTTTTATTGAGCCATAGTTCATAGGGAGTTTTCTTAAGGATAGGTCTAATTAGGGCTCTATTTAGAATGTAACATGCTGTGTTTATAGCTTCCGCCCAAAAATATTTTGGAAGTTGGCTTTCACATAGCATGGTACGGGCCATGTCTTCTAAAGTCCTATTCTTCTTTCTACAACTCCATTTTGTTGGTGTTCTAGGTGCAGAAAAGTTATGATGTATGCCTTTTTCAAAACAGAATTTTCAAATAAGTGATTTTTAAATTCAGTTCCATGATCACTTCTAATAGACACTATGGTAGTGTTTTTCTCATTAGTGACTTTCTTAACAAATTTCATGAATATTGAGAAAGTCTCATCTTTGTGAGCCAAAAACATTACCCAAGTGAATCTAGAGTAATCATCTACTATCACTAGACCATATTTCTTTCCTCCTAGACTTGTGGTTCTAGTAGGTCCAAAAAGGTCCATGTGTAGTAGCTCTAGTGGCCTAGTAGTTGAAACAACATTCTTAGATTTGAAAGAAGTTCTTGTTTGTTTTCCAAATTGACATGCATCACATATTCGATTATTTTTAAAATTTAAGCTAGGAATACCTTTAACTAAATCCATTTTCAATAATTTAGAAATTAGGTGTGTGCTTGCATGACCTAATCTACGGTGCCATAGCCAACCAATCTCATTCATCTTAGCATTATTAGCAACTAAGCAATGATTACTTGGAGATAAATTACTCAAATCAATTAAGTACACATTGCCATAGCGTTTACCAACAAGAATAATGCTATTATCAATGGGATTAGTAACAGTGCAAACAGAAGCTTCAAAGGAAACCTTGAAACCTTTGTCACACAGTTGGCTAATACTTATCAGATTATGTTTAAGTCCAACATATAAAACATTATCAATATGAGTAGATGGAGTAATTTGAATCTTACCAATACCCATGATATGGCCTTGACCATTATCACCAAAAGTAACTACTCCACCTCTTTTTGATTCAAGGGTGATGAATTGATCTTTGTCACCCGTCATGTGTCTTGAGCAACCACTGTCTAGGTACCATTTTCTTTTCAGTCTGATGGCTGCAAGACACTCCTGCAAAACATTCATGTCTTAATTTTAGGTACCCAAGCCTTCTTGGGTCCTTCATGGTTAGATGCATTAAATATTATTCCTTTGGGAACCCAAATCATCTTTTCTTATTATGTGAAGATTTACACATATATGATTTATGTCCTTTGTTTTCACATTTAAAACAAGTAATATTCAATAATTTTTTAGCATGTATAAAAATATTCTTCAAAGATTTTTTCTTTTTAAGTGGATTATATCCTAATCCAGCTTTATCAAAAAAAGCCTTTTGATTTTTAAAATCATATTAAGTTTGATAGAGCTTAGAGTAAATTTATCAACTATAGGCTTAAGTCTATCAACTTCATTTTTCAAACTTTCTTTTTCTTTTATCAAAAGTTCTTTATCAACAACATGCTTTTCATTTTCTAAGGATAGTTTTTGCATTTGAGTTTTCAAATCTTTGTTCTTTGAACTTAGGTTCGCAAAATCATCCATTAGTTCATAAAAAGCACTATGCAATTCATCGAAAGTGAAGTCATCAAGAAAACTCGGACTTACCTCATCATTGTCCGCCATGAAGCATAGATTGGCCATTTCACTTTCTTCTTCTTTGGAACTTGAGCTTTCCGAATCACTCCATGTGGCCATCATTGCCTTCTTTTTGAACTTCGGGTGCCTTTCTTTAGTTGAGGGCATTCAGATTTAAAGTGACCCGGCTTTTTACATTCAAAGCAAATAACTTCTTTTTCTTTGCCCTTGTCCTCATCTTTTCTTGCAAAGGGCTTTTTCTTTTCAACTTCTTCTTCTTCATGAATCTTTTAAATTTTCTTGTGATGAGTGTCATATCCTCATCATCACTTTCATCTTCAGATTCATGAGGCTCTTCCATATATTCAGAAATCTTAAGAGCCATAGTTCTCTTCTTCTTTGACTCATCATCATCAACATGTTGCTTAATTTGAAGCTCATGAGTCATCAAGGATCCCAATAGTTCTTCTAGGGGTAGGGTACTTAGATCCTTTGCCTCTTGTATTGCAGTCACTTTAGCTTCCCAAGTCCTAGGCAAGGAACGCAAGACCTTTCTCACAAGATCAGAATTATCATAAGATTTACCAAGACTTTTAAACCATTAACTATATCAGTAAATCTTGTAAACATATCAGCAATAGATTCACATGCATCCATTTTAAACAATTCATATTTATGAACTAGCATGTTAATCTTGGATTCCTTGACTTGATTTGTTCCCTCATGGGTAACCTGAAGTCTATCCCAGATTTTCTTAGCAGAAATGCAAATAGATATGCGATTGAATTCATTTGCATCTAATGAGCAGTATAAAACATTCATTGCTTTGGCATTGAGTTGTGCCAATTTTCTATCATGTTCATCCCATTCGTTTCCGGTTTAGGAATCTCCATGCCATTAACTCTAGCAGTGGGTGTGTGTGGTCCATTGACTATAATACTTCATAGATCATAGTCAAGTGCTTGAATGAATATTTTCATTCTAGCCTTCCAATAACCATAGTTTGAACCATTAAATAAGGGTGGTCTATTAGTAGATTAGCCTTCGGAAAAAGATGAACCAGCTTGAGTTGCCATGTGGATCTTTGACTCTTGATTGTTAGATCAAATCAAATGAGCACTAGCTCTGATACCAATTGTTGATCCAGATAGCAACCCAAGAGGGGGGATGAATTGGGTTTTTCAAAAACTTAAACTCTTTTGAAAGATAACCCCCAGCGGAAATAAAAACTTTGATTCACAAATTAAAACTGAACAACCACAAAGAGAGTTGAAGATAAAGAGACAATCATGGCAAACACAGGAGATTTTATAGTGGTTCGGTGTACCTACACCTACGTCCACTCTCAAGTACCTCTTGAGTCCACACTATAATCAAACTGATTACAGCAGAGTTGTTTTGCAAGCTCACAACTCAAACTTGTTGTTTTTCCGGGTGCACAATGAACCCAGCTGGTTTTCAAGGCTCACCAGCACAAAACCTATCACCACAAGCTAATGCTTGCACAAGGCTAACAGCCTCAACTGAATCAATCACCAGATTGACCCAGCAAACAGTATTTGTTTTTACAAGAAAAAATAGCTCCTTCAATGAGAAAATATACAATAATGAAACAATAATAAGAGAGTAGGAATCAAAGCCTGATTCGCAGATCTTGGTGTCTTCTTCCTTCTCTTCCTTTAAATGGATCTTCCTTTGAAGATGCTCTTGGGACTCAGAAGATCAGAAAAACTAGGGCTTCTTCCTTCTCTTGAGATTTTTTCTAAATAGAATAGCAAAGGCTGGGAATCTCTCTCTCTTCTTTTGGGGAATCAGTATGATCTTTCCTTACAAGTTTTCCCTCTTTTCTTTTCTGATAGATCTCAACGGTTTTCTCTATTCTTTTCTTTTGCCTCTCTTTTCTTCTTTTTGGGATGCAACAAACCCTCTTCTTATAGATCCCGATTAATCCACAAATAGTTTAAACTATCCGTTAGAAGCAAGTGTAAGAAGGATTAGATCCATAAATAACAATAGCCGTTGGGATTAAAATAGATAAAGATAAAGTTTAGAGTCATTCTGACAGTTCTGGAGCCGTGTCTGACATTCTGGAGTCGGCTCTAACTTTTCTGGAGTCGTCTCTAACTCGAAATTCTTTAATCCGCTCGATCTGGAGTCGTCTCTAACTTTTCTGGGGTCGACACAAAATTCTTCTGGAGTCGACTCTAACAGTCTGGGAGTCGACTCTAAGTCATGGCCTGAAAAACTAACGTTCTATCTTTTCTGTTGGAGTCGGCTCTAACAGTCCCGGAGTCGACTCTAAGTCTGTGCCATATTTTGGAGTCGACTCTGCGATTTCATGTGTCGACTCTAATGTCTACAATCTTACCTTGACATTAGATTCGAACCAGAACTTGATTTGACTCTTGATTTTGATATCAAGTAGACTTAAGATCTAAAAAACTTAATCAAAATCATTAGTAACTTCAAATGTTATACTCAAATAGTTTTGTTAATCATCAAAATCCTCAATTGGGTCAACAGTTTCGGGGAGGCTGCTAAAATTTTCTCCCCGCCCGTTGTCGTTTTGTCCAACGATGGTGAGGGAACGATGCCTGTTCGCTTGGAGACCCCCGCGGTCAGGGCGGCTCGGTCTCCCTCATTGGGGGTCGGTGGCTCGAAGAGGTTGCAGGTGGAGGTGGGAGCGGCCTCCACTTCGATCAAGGCGGAGAAGTAGTTACCGCTGCCGAGGTTCGGCCTGTGCTGCTGGTGGGAGAGCCAGTGGGCGACGAAGGGGTGGCCGGACCCGCCGAATCAGCGATCGAATCTCACGGGGTGGTTTCTGGTGAAGGGCCTTCCGCCGAGGTACAGGAGGCCCCGGGGGAAGCCGAAGTTCGGAGGAGTTTGTTGGAGGTAGGGGAATGTTCGAGGAGGCAGAAGCAGACGAGGAGGAAGAAGGAGAAGGAGGGGAGCCGTTGAGCAAAGGGGAAGTTCGGGCCGGGGCTCCCCTCGCCGGAGTCGAAATGCCCGAGGCCTCTCAAATGAGGGCTCTGGTGGAAGAGGCTGGCCAACCGAGGGCCTCATGGGCCGCGGTTTCTCAAGTTGGCTCCCTGAGCGCAGACTTCCACTCACGCGACCCGGAGGTGAGTGCCATGTTCTCCGCTTTGATGCGGTCCGTGTTCCAAGGGGGGAGAGTTCCTTGACAGGAGGGAGTTATCTGGAGGACCTTGTCGAGATGGCCTTTAGATACACCGGGGTGCCGAATGAGGCTTTTCTTCTTCCCGAGATTGACGATCTTGCTCTCACGAGGATTGCTATGGATTACACGTCTTGGGTAAGTCGTTACACCGAAGTAGGTTTTTAGTCAGTTAGTTCGACTGCGTTCCTTATATGTGCCATCCTTTTTGCAGAATGCCCTAATCATGAGGGCGCTAAAATGGCGCTTGCATCTGGTCGTTGGAGCTTGGGCTCGGGCCCACCAAGAGGTTGATCACCTCAAGGAGAGGGTGGATTCTACAGCTCTCCTAAGCCCAGGCGGTCCTCCAAAGGGAGCTCGAGGAGGCTCGCAGGGTTCATGCAGTTGAGAGAGAAAGGGCCTCTCGACTCGCAACGCAGGTCAACGAGCTTCAAGGCCTCCACGAGCAGTCCGAGAAGCTCAGTCTGGAGCTATCTCAGGTCAAGGCGGAGCACGAGAGCAAGGTCAGTTCCATGCAGCAGTTTTTTGATAAGAGGTGGGACCAGCTGAAAGCCAGCCATGCTGAAGATAAGGGCAACTGGAGCAAGAGGCTCGAGGATTAAGAGCATAGGTGTCAGCGGCAGCAGGACCACCTCACCCGCCTGAATAAAGAGCTCGCCGACACAAAGGATCGGCTAAAGTGGTCGAACGAACGAGCTGCCCAACTTTCTAACGAGCTCAACTACGCCCATCAAGAAATTGGAGACACCCAGTCCAAGGTGGACGAACTAAAAGAGAGCCTTCGCCAAAATCAATCGGCTAAGTCTAGGGCTCTCAATAGGGTCCAAGTGCTGGAGGGTGAACTAGCCCGACGGGACGAGCAGGTAGGGCGCTATTTGTTTTATCCATTTTGGTTTTTCGGCTTCTGCTTTACTTGGCTTTTTATCTGTAGTTGAACAGGATGAGCCAGGAGTTTCAGGAGCGGTTGACGGCCTTCGGAGAGGAGGCGGCCTCGAGGCACCGAAGGATCTTCGAATTGGAGAAGCAATTGACTGAGGCAAACGTACGGGCCTCTTCAGCGGTGGAGGAGTACAAGAAATCCACTGAATTTGCCAAGGAATGCCGGGCGGCCTATGCCGATGCATTCCAGTTCGGCGAGGAGGAGGTGCGGGCTAAGATTGCTCAAGCTTATCCCACCTGGACTTGTCCTGCTTGGTAGCCGAGTATTTCGAGACACGCACTCCGGGGGCCGAGGAAGATGAATACGAAGAGATTTCTGATGTCAACCTTGAAGCTGTTCTGGGCATCGATGCTGCTGCCGAGGTATCTCGGCGAGACACCGTCAGAAAGGGGGGGCCAAGCGACATTCCCGCTGATGCTACTGCAGGAGACGCCGGGTCTGATCCCAAGTCTTGACCCTTTGGGGGGCCATATGTATTTTCTGTTTCTTTTATTTTGTAGTTTGACCAAAAATCAATAAACGGGTCAGTTATTTTCATTTGTTTGTCTTCCTTGGATGATTTCTTGTCTTAAATTTTTGTCCCAACTGCGAGCGCCGCTTGGTTGGTTTTTCGGCTCGAATTTGAAGGAACATCTTGGTCGAGGCCAAGGCATAGGGATAGCCCCGACGAAAGAGTCGAGCGACAACACAGCTTGGTATAAAAAAGGGGGTTGAAAGACGATTCAATTTGGCTTATGCCGAATGACACAGTGGTTCGGCCAGGGCCGAAGAATGAAGTGGCTCGGCTAGGGCCGAGGGACGAAATTGCTCGGATAGGGCAGAGGGATGCAGTAGCTCGGCTAGGGCCGAGGGGTGAAGTAGCTCGGCTAGGGCCGAGGGATGAAGTAGCTCGGCTAGGGTCGAGGTAGTCCACCTTATCATTAGCCAAACTGAGATCGTGCCTTCGACGAAAAGAGGGGAGTTTGTCCCCGAGCAGGGTGTTTGTTGAACCTTCACTGTCACCCCTTTATTCTTTTTGGTAAAAAGAGGGTTTGGCCTTCGCATCTATTTATTACCCTGTCAGTGCTTTATCTTTTCCAAGGCAGGTTGATTTTCGTTTCACCGAAGTAGGTGGTACGGCTCTGCAGCCAGCAAAAGGTCACCCAGCACTTTTCGACGAACCTTTGTTGTGTCGATCTTTTCCAACGCAGGTCGCTTTGGCATGTGGTGTAAGTGCTTATTTGCCATTGGAGGATGTCGTTTTCGCGGGACGATCCCCCAGATCTGCCAGTATCTGCAAGATCGGTGGACGGTTTTCTGCATTTAAAGCTCGTGATCTGGGATCAGAGATAATCTTTTGGCATGCGTCATGGCTCGGGCGACGCGCTTGGTGCGCATTGGGGGGCGCTGTTTTCATTTCAGGAGGCTATGTGGTGGCGTGGGTTTGGCGTTTTGAATATCGGGGCTTTCTGTTCTGATAGCTGTTCTCGTTTCGTCTCCGCCTATAAAAAGGGGAAAGAGGACTGTGTTGGGCCATCCCAAAGTTTTCTTTTCTATAAATTGTGAAGATACACACGATGTCTGTCTCTCTGGGGCTTAGAGCAGGAGGACCAAGCTTTCCTCCTGCAAGTCATCGTCATCCTCCGGACAGCTGGGGTGATGAAGGAGCCGCCGAGGGGTGGCTTGCCCTTAAGAAAGGAGCTACGGAGATCATATGGAGAGCGCACAGGAGGTCCGCAGAGATCGCATGGAGAGCGCACATATACGCCTCCTGTGTGACCTTTGTGGTTCACCTTTCGGGACGTAGGGTAGGAAGTATACGCGGGCTCCCCATGACTTGCATGAACTTCTCCTCCTCCCCTGGTCCGGATTCATGGGCTCGTCCGCCCGGGGAATCTTTTGCCACGTGAGGAGGGGGTGATGGTGTGTCGCGTACATTGCCTTTTGACTTGGGCAATGGCTAGCGGTACACACTAGATTTGGGGGAGTGCTCCGGTATCAGGGTCCACGAGCTTTCTTCCTACTCGTCGGAGGGCCCTTCGGTTGGATGGTTTGGGGCAAAAGCCCATCCACCCTTTCTGATTTCTCTGATATCTTAGGTTGGATGCCGAGATATCATTATTAACCGAAGCTAGTCGCAACGGTCGGGCCGAGTCCTCTGCTCATTATCAGCGCGAGCTGATTGGCCCGTGGCTTGCCTGATTCGTTGGATCGGATGCCGAAGCATCATTGTCACCCGAAGCTGTCTTGGAGCAGCTTGGCTGAGCTATGTACTCATTTTATTTCATGTATTTCAATGCACTTGTAACGCCTCTCAGGCAGTTGTAATTTATTTCGATGGCAATAAAATAAAGAAAGCTTTGTTCTTTCTCCTAGTTTATGTTTCTTTTGTGCCGAGAGTCGCTGCTCCCGTAATATACTTTGCCGCTTCTTTTTTGCCCAAATCGAGGTTCGGTTCTCAGTAGGGGAGACCGTCTGTTCCCGTTTGAGGGGAGACCTGGGCGGTCGCATGGACTCACGTGGTAGGCATGATTTTGAAACAGGCGTTCCTTCGAAGAAAGCTCGTATGTCTATTTTGAGAAGTTGCTTGGCTTGTCCGAGTTTTCAGATTGTATCTTTCTCGGCGCAGGACAAGTTCTGGAGATATTGCTTGTTCTTGGCCGAGGATTTTACTCTTCCCGACGTGATCGGGGTTATAAGCTGCCTGAATTCAGATGGAACTCTGGAGATTGTTTGGTAGTAGAACATATTCCTTAACTTTGGCCGAAGCTCAGAGATTTATTACATGGCCCAGCCGAGGTTCGGAGACTTATGACTTGGCGCAGCCGAGGTTCGGAGATTCATGGCTTGGCCCTGCCGAGGTTCGGAGATTCATTGCTCGGCCCAGCCGAGGTTCGGAGATTTATGGCTCGGCCCTGTCGAGGTTTGGAGAATAGTTGCTCGGCCCAGCCGAGATTCGAAGATTTATGGCTCGGCCCAGCTGAGGCTCGGAGATTTATCGCTCGGCCCAGCCGAGGTTCGGAGATTTATGGCTCGGAGGGATGACTTGGTCGTCGCCGAGACTCCTGATGTTTGGTTCCCATGAGATTCGGCGGGGACCGCCAAAGTGGAACGGGCGGTGCATGGGGATGCCCGATATTTATGTTTTGGTGGTTTCCGAGGAAAGCGAGCTAGCGTCATCTGCTGATGTGCCTTTTCATTTCCTCGCGCTTCTTGAAGGCGGCTGATTCAAGGAGATCAGATGGGGTTTTGGGAACATTTACTCCGTGAGGGCCTGGCAAATCTAAAGGAACCCAGTTTCTAGAGAAGGAGGGGGGTTCCCAAGTAATTCGTCAACATTTACCAATTTTTCTCGAGAAGGGGCGCGACTCTTCGTTTCCTGTAGGTGCCAGCCAAAGTGGCGACATGTGGCGGATTCTCATGGGTCGGGATTTATGACCCGACTGCTCGAGATACTCGCCCGGGGGTATAAATATGGATGAGATGGTTGCCAGTGTTTACCATCCTTTTGGTTAGCTTCTCAACAGCTCCTAAGAGCGAGTATGGCTTCTCATGGCGAAGGGTGATCATCCGAAGAATCAGGCGTAGTTAGCAGTGGCCACGGGGGCTTCCAGGGAGGCCGTTCCTCCGTGACTGTTGATGGCATGGCCCTGGCGTCAGCTCTGGCAGGCCACGAGCAGCTCGAGAAGTTGGTCGAGGAGTTCCTTGCCATTTCTGCGAGGGAGGCCGAGGCTCTCCGTCGGGTGATTGACCAGCAGGAGGGGGTGATAGCGTCCCTTCATCAACAAGTTGCCGAGCTGACTCAGCACGTGGAAGACCTGGCAGCTCTTGGGGGGAGACAGTAGGCCTCTGCGAAGGCCATTTTTTCCACTTTTTCTTTTTGTACTTTTCCTTATAATAAATAAAGAGTAAAGTCCTTTTTTGGCAATCCTTTTGTTCTCCGTTGAGACCGTTGTTCGGTTCATAAAAAAGGAAAACCGTTTGTCCCTGTTCGAGCCAAAGGGGGACCTGGGTGGTCCCGTGGGCTTACGCGATAAACCATGGTCTCGTTTGCGGAGCGAGACAGGCACTTGGGCGATAAGGTGCAAGGATATTGCTTGGGGATTTAGCAGTAGGGGGGATTTAGCAGGGATATTATTCGAAGAATAGTTGCTCGGCCCGGTCGAGGTTCGGAGAATAGTTGCTCGGCCCGGTCGAGGTTCGGAGAATAGTTGCTTGGCCCGGCCGAGGTTCGGAGATTAGTTGCTCACCCCGGCCGAGATTCAAGATTAGTTGCTCGGTCCGGCCGAGGTTCGGAGAATTCTTGCTTAAACAGATAACTTGGTCGTGCCGAGGATTGGTAAGCAGCATCTATTTTTCCTCACAATTTTTGGTGATATAATTTGTGGTGATTTATGTCATGAATTATGAAACAACATGCCAACAAAAATTTAAGAAGGCGAGCCTGTAGAGGGCGTACCCTACTGGTGATATTTGCGGAGATTGTCCAAATTCCACGTCCGAGTGATGGATCTTCTGCTTAGATCTTGCAGCTTGTAGGTCCCGGGTCCGACGACCTCTACCACTTGGTAGGGGCCTTCCCAGTTTGGAGCTAGCTTCCCTTGCTCCAGCGGTTTGGAGACAGATGCTTTTTGGAGAACGAGGTCGCCAGGCAAGAAAGCATTCCCTTTGACTCTGGAGGCATGGTAACGGGCCACTCTTTGCTGGTAGGCGGCTATTCTGATCCGAGCTTTTTCTTTGATTTCTTCCACCAGGTCAAGGTTGGCGCGGAGCTGCTCATCACTGGCTTCCTTCGAGTAGCTTTCCACCCGCAGGGAAGGGAGTCCTACCTCTACAGGGATGACAGCCTCTGTGCCGAAGGCCATTCGAAATGGGGTCTCGCCTGTGGGCACTCTCGGGGTGGTGCGGTAGGCCCATAGGACGTGGTGCAACTCGTCTGCCCACCTGCCTCGGGCTCTGGAGAGCCGAGCTTTGATCCCTTGGAGCAAGGTTCGATTGGTTACTTCGGCTGCTCCGTTGGCCTATGGATGTCCAACCGAGGTAAGGCGGTGATGGATCCCGTGCTCATCGCAGAACTGACGAAACTTTGGATTGTCGAATTGTCTGCCGTTGTCAGTGATGATAGTGTGCGGGAGGCCGAAGCGGCAGATGAGAAGTCCTTGGCCCGATCCTCGGTTATTTGTGCAATTGCCTCCGCCTTGACCCATTTAGTAAAGTAATCGATGGCGACGAATAAAAATTTCAGCTGCCCCGTGGCGAGCGGAAATGGGCCGAGAATGTCCATTCCCCACTTGGCAAAGGGCCAGGTAGAGGAAATGGGGACCAAGCTGGCGGAGGGGAGCCTCTGAATACTGGAGTGTCTTTGGCATGGGTCGCAAGCTCGGACAAGGTTGTCTGCATCCTTCTGCATAGTTGGCCAATAATAACCTTGACGCAGCACCTTGTGGCACAGGGACCAGCTTCCCAGATGGTTGCCGCAAATCCCCTCGTGCACCTCCCGAAGGGCATAATCAGCTTCAGATGGGTGGAGGCATCTGAGCAATGGCATGGAGAAGGATCGCTTGTAGAGCTGGTCATCAATCAACACATAGTGGGTAGCTTGCAGCTTTAACTTTCTGGCTTCTCTCCGATCGGTCGAGAGCGACCCTTCTTTAAGGTACTTCAGGATGGGGTCGAGCCATGATAGTTCGTCCTCAACTTGCATCACTTGGTCAGCTTCCGCAATACTATGTCTCTCCAAGATCTTCGGGTGGAATTTTCGTTCGGCGTCCATTGATTCCGCAGTCACCAGCCGAGATAGTAGGTCAGCACGGGCATTTCTAGATCTAGGGATCTGAATGATCTCAAATTCGGGGAAATGGGAGAGTAGGCTCCGAAACTCTTGGAGATATCGGATCATGTTCGGTTCTTGAGCCTCAAACTCCCCTCGTACGTGACCTGCCACCAGCTAGGAGTCGATGAAGGCATTCAGTTTCTCCACCTTAAGGCTGCGGGCGATCTGGAGACCGGCCAGCAGGGCTTCATATTCAGCTTCGTTGTTGGAGGCCAAGAAGAAGAAGCGGACGCCATACTCAAAAGTCATCCCCTCCGGGCTGGTGAGGACCAAGCCTGCACCGGAGCGATGAGCGCTGGATGACCTGTCGATATGGAGGAGCCACCGAGCGCCAGATTTTGGTTTCTCGGGGGAGTCAGGAGTGGAGCCGTCCTCTGGGATGGTACATTCGAGGAGGAAGTCGGCTAGCACTTGAGCTTTGATGGCTGGGCGAGGCTGAATCGGATGTCGTGCTCGCTCAGCTCGACGGCCCATTTAGTCATTCTCCCTGATGTCTCCGGGCGGTGGACCACCGCCTTAATGGGTTGGTCAGTCAGGACCGTCACAGAATGCGCCTAGAAGTATGGCCGCAACTTCCAGACTAAGGTGATCAAGGCCAATACCTTCTTCTCAATCCGGCTATACCTCGTCTCCGCGTCACGGAGCAGTTTGCTGACATAATAAATCGGCTTCTGGGCCTTATTTTCTTCTTGACTAGCACTGAGCAAACGGCACCTTCCGAGACAGCCAGATATAGGAACAATGTCTCCCCATAATTTGGACTGCTGAGGAGAGGGGGAGAGCCGAGGTACTTCTTGAGATCTTCAAATGATTTTTGGCACTCGGAAGTCCATTGGAAATTCTTAGCCGACCGGAGAGTTTTGAAGAAGGGGAGGCATCTTTCGGTAGAGCGCGCCATGAAGCGGTTAAGGGCCGCTATCATTCCGGTTAGGCGCTGGACTTCTTTAATAGACGCCGGGGGTGCCATCTGCTGGAGAGCTTGAATCTTCTGGGGGTTAGCTTCAATACCCCGCTGGGAGACCATGAAGTCGAGGAACTTCCCGGAGTTAACGCCGAAGGTGCACTTAGTTGGGTTGAGCTTCATCTGATATTTGCGGAGTATCACGAAGCTCTTCGAGAGATCCTTGACGTGCTGTGATGCTTCTTTGCTTTTGACCAGCATGTCGTCGACGTATACCTCCATGTTCCAGCCGATTTGTTCCTTGAATACTTTGTTGACCAGCCTTTGGTAGGTGGCTCATGCATTTTTAAGACCGAAAGGCATAACACGGTAACAGTAAGTACCTCGGTCGGTTATGAAGGCGGTCTTTTCCTCATCTTCAGGGGCCATCTGGATCTGGTTGTAGCCGGAGTAGGCATCCATGAACGTCAGCATTTGGTGACCCGAGGTGGCATCCACAAGTTGATCAATTCGGGGGAGAGGAAAACTGTCCTTCGGGCATGCTTTGTTAAGGTCGGTGAAGTCGATGCAGATCCGCCACTTGCCATTTGACTTCTTCACCATGACGACATTTGACAGCCAACTTGGGTAATTCACCTTCCGAATGAAGTTTGCCTTGATGAGTTTATCAACCTCTTCTTCAATAGCTCTCTACCGTTCTGGGGTGAAGCTCCTCTTCTTTTGCTTGACGGGCCGGTACATCTTGTCCACGTTGAGGTGGTGGACGAGAACTTCGGGGCTGATTCCTGGCATGTCGGAGGCGGACCAGGCGAAGACATCGGCGTTGCTTCGGAGAAATTCAATCAGCTCCCATCGGGATTCACCTTTCAGCAGCGACCCGATCTTTATGGTTCGGTCGGGACGAGCCTCGTCCAATGGTACTTCTTCCAGTTCTTCGGCTGGTTCTCCTCGTTGCTCGGCGAAGTCCTCCCGAGTGTCCAGCCCATCAACTTTAGGCATTCTGGACTGAAGGCTGGTGACAAAGCACTGTCGAGCCATAGTTTGGCTTCCCTGGACAACACCAACTCCCCGCCCGGTGGGGAATTTCATAGATAGGTGCGGGATGGAGACAACGGCTTTGAGGGACATCAGGCCGGGTCTCTCAAATATCGCATTGTAAAGCGACCTAAGCTTGGTCACCAGGAAGTCCGTGTGAACAGTGGCCACAAGGGGCCAGGTTCCTACCCGAACGTTAGGGTTACGACCCCTTCCAGGACGATAACGTTGCCGGTGAACCCCATAAGGGTTGAGTCCACGGCTCGGAGGTTTCCCATGAGCAATTTCATCTTAGCAAACACATTAAGGTACAGAACATTCACGGAGCTTCCACTATCAACAAGGATCCGACTTACATCGTAGTTATTTAAATTGAGAGATACAACCAGTGCGTCGTCATGTGGGAACTGTATCCCTTGGAGATCATCGTTGGAGAAGGAGAGCTCACCCATTCGCCCTTTCTTTGGCACCGAGCCTTCATCATCATTTCTGGAGCTCGAGCCGCCGGCCTCTTCAATCATGTTAATGTGGCCGATCACGGGTGGATTGGGAGGAGGAGGAGGCTGCTGAGGCTCGGGCTGACGGTCACCCCCTTGTCCTGGCTCGGGCGCCCTCCTGAACTGGTTCAGTCGGCCCTGCTGGATCAGCCTCTCAATTTCATTCTTCAGCTGCCAGCATTCCTCAGTGTCGTGGCCATGCTCCCGGTGATAGCAGCAGTATTTGGTGGGGTTCCTCCGAGTTGGGTTCCCTCGGAGAGGGGTTGGTCGGGGGAGCTGGCACTCTATCTCCATGAGGATTTGCGCCCTGGGTACAGTTAGTGGAGTGTATCGGTCGAATTGCCTGGGCGGGCTCTGGGAGCGATTTCTTGGCGGCGGCGGGGGAGCTCTTTGGTGGCGAGGTGGGCTCGGCTGACGGATCGATCGGTGCCTGTCCGAACCTTTAGGCTCTTTCTTCTTCGCTAGCTCGGCGCGGGCAGCTCTCCGTGATTCTTCGACCCTGGCATATTTGTCTGCCAGGGCCATCATATCGGAGAGGTTCGGGGGGTAGCTGACTTCCATCGCCAGGTAGAAGTTGCTCTCCTTCAAAACTCCCCCCGCTAGGGCGGACATAGCCACCTCATGATTAAGGTGGTCCACCTCCAGCATGGCCTTGTTGAAACGGCCAAGGTAATTTCTCAAGGACTCCCCCTCTCTCTGCTTAACTTCAGAGAGGGAGTCGGATCTTCATCAGTGACGGCAGCTACTGACGAACTGGCCAATAAAAAGATGGCTCAGCTTGTCGAATGAATCAACGGAACCTGGTTTCAAGGCGTTGAACCATGTTCGGGCAGATCCTCTGAGGGTGGAAGGGAAGGCGCGGCAAAGGATCGCGTCTGATGCTCCGTGGAACATCATTATTGACCGGAAGCTACTGAGATGATCATCCGGATCAGAAGAGCCATGGTAGGGCTCGATGGCGGGTAGCTTAACATGGGAGAGAATCACTTCCTCCATGATCCCTTTGGAGAAAGGGATGCCCTGCTCTGCCTTGGGCTGAGGCGGATGAGCCTCCTTGGCGGCGTCCAGCTCCTGACGCATCTCCCAGAGTTATCGGCGGATCTCCTCTTCAGATGTAAAAGGAGGAGCTGGGCGAGGAGAGCGCGGGGATGGTGTCGAATCATGGCGGGAGGACACCGGAGAGAGGGACCGGGCTCGTCGAGATCTGGGAGGATCCCTGTTGTAGCCACCTCGTAGGACTGGTTTGTCCTTCTTGGGTCGGTGCGGGGGGTCCGCAGCTCCATGCGGACCAGAAGAAGAGGTGGCCGGAGAGAAAAGGGCAGTGGCCTCCTCAGGGAGGCATGGAGCAAGGGCAGTTGCGAGGCGCTCCTGAACCAGATGGATCAGGGCTTGGACCTGCTGGACCAGTGTGGCGAACTGATCCTGGATCACCGGGATGGCTGGCGGCGATGAGGTCTCAATGGGTGGCGGCTGCGGCGCCACGCTACTCATCGGATCAGGTCTCTGGAGGCGACCTGGTGATGGGCTTCAGAAGTTGCTCTTCTTTGATTAGCCATTGGAGAGGTTCTCTTTCGGATCGAGATCCTTGTCTCCTTTTTTTAAGTTTTAATGGGACTTGAGGCCCTTCCTCTAGCACCAATCTGTTGCCGCCGGGATCCGTCCTCTGACTCAGGCGCGATTGGTCTCCTGATCGGGCTTCCTCCTGGTGGACCTGTACAGAAGTCCTCACGCGAGAGGCATTGGGGGTGGCCCTCCACGGAAGACCCTCCGACGCTCAAGTCAGTGGGGATCGACGATCAACGAAAATGAGGAGAAGGATCTCTCTGGGGAGTTCCTCCAGGGGCGGCCAATCGGGGAGCTCGTGGGGAGCGCCGACGGGGAGAAGGAGGAGGATGAGCAGTGAAAGAGAGAGAGAGAGTGAGTGAGAGTAAGAGTAAGCTAGGAGCTGTGTACGGGGGCTTGTGCGCATACCTGAGAGAATCTGGGAGTATCATATTTATAGGCAATCACCTGGATCTTGAGCACCTTCTGGAAGGTTCGAAGGTTGTTGGGATATGGAGATGATTCGAATCAAGCTGTTGTAAGGCCGTGGGATCCGTATCCTGTTCGTTGAAGGATCGACGGCTGGGAGGGCTCTCTGATGGCCTAAGATATGATGAGTGCGTAGGTCCTAGGCCATTATTGTAGATCCTAGACCACTCCTCGATATGATTCTTTGTTTGGGATTCTGTTACGCTAGGCCTGGGCTCTCCCGCGTCGAGTTCCACGGAGGTGTATGTCGAGCCATGGATTGCTCGGGGGTTGCTCGGGGAACCGAGCTATGAGTCGCTCGGGGAAGCCGAGCTATGGGTTGCTCGGGAAAGCCGAGCTATGAATGGCTCGGGGAAACCGAGCTATGAGTTGTTCGGGGAAACCGAGCTATGGGTTACTCGGAGAAACCAAGCTATAAATGGCTCGGGGAAACCGAGCTATGGGTTGCTCGGAGAACCGAGCTTTGGGTTGCTCGGGGAAGCCGAGCTATGAATGGCTCGGGAAAGCCGAGCTATGGGTTGCTCGGGAGAACCGAGCTATGGGTTGCTCGGGGGGAACCGAGCCATGAATGGCTCGGGGAAGCCGAGCTAAGGGTTGCTCGGGACAACCGAGCTATGGGTAGCTCGGGTGGAACCGAGCTATGCATTGCTCTGTAGAACCGAGCTATGAGTAGCTCGGGGGGAACCGAGCTATGGGTTGCTCGACCCATTGGACCATATTAGTTAGCTCGTTCTTTATGGGCATAATGTAGCGGGTGGGGGATGGGGCTGATCTTAGTCCTTTCGCACGGTTATCAATGCAATGGCAATTTTATCCCTCAACAGAAAAAATAATTTATGTTTAACCATGAGTTATCCTCTTAATTTATTTTCTAGAAAATGAGGAAATAGCTGATTTACCAGAGGGTATAACAAAAGTTTATCTTCTGTATTTACTTTTTTGCATTTGATATGACTAATGGGATAGTCGGAGAATATTTCTAGAAATATCACATGAAAAAACTTTATCTTGTACTCATATTAGGAATAGAGTTTTTTCTATCAAACCCTATCTTACATGCGGTGGATTGATACCTGGTAGGTTAAATATCTGCTCGAATCTCTCATCCTTTTTATTTGTTCAGGTACTTGAAAATCAGGTTACCGTAAGACATATCAGCCGCATACCTATGGGGCGTATGGCAGAACCAGAGGACGTGGCATATGCTGTGTCCTTCTTATGCCTGCCCGCTGCTTCTTATGTTACGGGTCAAATTATTTGTGTTGATGGAGGTCAGACTGTGAGTGACTACTGAGAAGAAACGCGATTCTACGGTGAGGTCCACGTTTCTCAGTCTCAATTCCTCACCTGTAATGTTAATGCTTAGCATGAGATGGGCTATAAAGTTGTGTTGTTTACCAAGTTATGCTGTTTTCTAGTCATGAGAAGAGATAAGGCCATTACCAGAGAGCTTTGAGAATAAGAGTACGAGTGGAACATTTTGTTATTGTGATATATTTTAGTTGTGATTTGGTTTTGCTTATCTTTGGCATTCAAAGGCAGGTTTAAGTTAACGATTTTATAACTGAAAGGCATATTCATATCTCCATAAATTATACTAATATTTAACAGTCAGATTATTGTAATAATTTTTTAATAGATTGATAGGTAAATGTGTAACATATATGAAGCACGCAAGTTACAAATGAAAATTTTGTATTCAAACACAAAGGATATAAATAAATATACTCGAGAACACGCTCATAAATAAATATGCTCGAGTTGCGACGCGGAGAAGAGAGACGAGATGACGCATTTCGGTGGCGGTGGAGATTTGCTGCGAAACAGAGGCGATGACCGCCGCCGCCTGCGAGGAAGCGGAGGATGAAGATCTGGCGGTTCAAGTTCATTGCCGGCTCCGAGGACATGGCACCGGCAGACAAGGAGCTCAGCCGAAAGAGGCGGAGGCTGCACTGCACCGCCGCCTTACCGGAGGCTTTGCGGAACGATCCCATGGAGGAAAACGGAGACGGAAACGGGATTGCGAGGAATTCGGACACGGAGCCGGGATTCGCTCCACAGACTCCGTGGACTAGATCGGTGCGATCGGAGCCGTCCGATCGGTGCTGAGGTGCGGCCTGCGTGGCTGCTGTACCATGTTTGTCGAGGGCCCTCCTGCATCACGACTAGGATCCAACTCATAAATATTTATCTAAAATATGATAATTATTCAAATAATTTAGGTCTTATAAATACATTGGATTTTATATAAAAATTAGATTTTGCAATAAATGGTTGGCAATAAAATAAAAAAAACAATATGGCTTCTTTCATTATTTTGTTTCTAAATCTAAATATAAGATGAGCTTTGATAAATTTGTTTAGTAAATATATAAAATATGTTTTTACATAATTCAAGATAATTTTTCTAGGAGTACTGCAAATTTGAGTGGTGAACCTAGATGTGTACACACTATAGAGATTTGAATATACTTTTTCTTACAAGATCGGTAGCTAAACGAGTTTTCTATTAAAATTTATAAAACTATGGGATTATTGCAATCCTTGTATATGTATTATTCATGGGAACACAAATATGAGGATATTAAATAAAAACAAATAATATTTGGAACAAATCAATGCTTCAAGTTTATGTTGAATTATAAATAAATAATAAATTCATAAATAAACTATAAATAACTTGACATTTATGGGAGATTTATAAAAGAACATTACATAATATCTCAGTATAATTATAAGAGGAATTATAGGAGAATATAGACAGATTATAAAATTAAGAGCATTATGGAGGTCAGCATAGAGAGAATCATGAAGATTTTATATTAAGAAGATGAATCCAAAAAACTTATGGTACGCTCTAATCACAGCCAACATAATGGCACAAGGAGTTCTAAATTTCTTTTCGTTGATGATAATTTAGAAGAAATGAATTCTCTAAAATTTATTAAAAAGAAAAAAATCACAGAAAGAATGTACAAGACTTGAAACCTAAGGGTGTGTTTGATAGCCTTTTAGCTATCCCTAGCATTTATCCAGAGGATAACTGAGGGGGTAAGCACCTTTTTAAAATTACCATTCTGCCATCAAAGAATAACTTTAGTTATTCCTGGGTTCTCTAGGGAATAAGTTCAGGGGATAACCCATGGTTAAACATGGTTATCCCCTCTGGTTAAACTTTTTCAGCACTATCCCCTGTAGCTATAGCATTTGAGATAAGAAGGGATATCCAGGGAATATCTCTCTTTATCCACCGTATCAGCCTAAAGATGAAAAGAAAAGGAGAAAACTAGTAGAACCCAGGTTTGCAAGGTTTGTGCATCCGGATGCTGATATCAGCTAATAGAGATGGTTTGCTTATAATGGAAACTTGGTTAACTTTCAATCAATCGATAGCAGGGGATTCCCTTCGCCGATTTTGGGCTTTGGATTGGACTTCCATCTGGCAGGCTTCAATCTGAGCCCAGTGGCAGTTCATAGCTTCTATGGGATGGAAGCATTGAGGATCCCAGAATGAGTTCAGCTATCTTGCTCTTTGAATGCTTTTATGGAAACCAAATTTCATATTTTTTTAAAAAAAAATTAGGATCTCATTCAATGCCTTCACGCCTTTATCCTTGGATACCTTTATCCAGGTACTAGGGCACTCGTTCTTGCGTCTTGTCCTTAATCATCTACCGTCCATTTTATTCAGGCCTACCGAGGCGATCAACGAACCCAGACCCGCATCCGTGTGGAATCCCTTTGAGGAATGGCTTTTGATTCGTATGAGTTCAAATTTCGGAGATCCAACATGTGCGATACTCGTGGCTCCCAATTGTCCAAGCGAAGCTGTGATGCTCTGTTTCACCGTTCGAAACAGAGCATCATAACTTGAGCGGAAATAAGCTTCTCAGCGAAAGTGTGATGCTCTGTTTTACCGTTCGAAACAGAGCATTATAACTTGAGCGGAAATAAGCTTCACCCATCGAGAAGCCTCTCTAAGCCCCATGACTGATGACTCCCGCCCCTTCCCGCCTCTTTACCAGCCACCCCGCCGAGCTCCGGCCACGTGGCCACGGGACTAGCGGCCGCGTACGACCCAACGAACCAGAAACTACCCCTCCGCGGTCTATGAAAGGGAATCGAAAGTCGAAACCCCTTCCAATCCACAGCCGCCTCCTTTCAACCCCCTCCTCGCTCATCTCTTCTCCTTCTTCTTCTATTTCTCTCTCTCTCTCTCTAAAATTTTTTTTTGATTGTTAAAAGGATTTTAAAATTTTATAAGTAGTCTAATAATAAATTAGAGTATTTTATAAATTATTAGTCATTGCTAAAAGGATTTCAAAATTTTGTAAGTAGCTTAACAATATGTTGAAGTATTTTATCAATTGTTTATGATTACCAAAAAGATTTTCATAGATCTATAAATTAATTACATAAAAATATAAATTAAATAAAATGCTAAATGATATATATATGGTTAAAGTATTCAAATTATTTTGAATTATTAGTATTTGATAATTATTTTAAAATGTTATATATATTTGGTAAGACAATGAATTAATAATTTGATTTCTTATATATCGTGTTTTATAAAAATTTGGATCAAGTAGGTTATAATTAATTATTATTGCTACTATTTACTATAAAATTTTATCATGAGAAAAATAATTTATGATTTTATTATGAATTAAATGATGATTGATACCATAAATAATTTATTGAATACTAAATGAATGGATTTTTTGATAATTGAAACATGGTATGTAGGTGTAATATTATAATCTCTCACTCTATTATGTGTGAATAATGATTGACAATTGATACTATAACTTACCTTCATACAAAATATAAACGATAATCCGACCATCAATAGGATTATATGCAGTGCATTAATAGAGAGATTTTATGTAATCATAGTTTAAAGATTGTATAGAGTTATTATCACAAATATTAATATATAAAAATATAAATAAAATTTATTAGTTTAAAAATTAATATTTTTATTTAAAAGTCATGCATTATTGAGATTATTTATAAAATTAGTATAAAAGCATTATGGTATTATAAATATATTTTAAATTGTTATACTTACTTATCCATCTAATTTATGTTTAGAGTACTTGCTGCATATTGCTCATAAATATATTATTTATTTTCTTTTCAGAGACTAATATAAGGGATGAGACATAGATAGAAGCTAGCCCCAAATATTTAGCTGAGTTCGTACTTAGATATTAGATTATTGTAATTTACATTCATGAAATATTTAGCGCTTTTGATTTAACTACTATGACAATCTTTTATTTATTCATAGCGTGTCTGAATTTTATTAGTTTAATTCAATAGATAATTAATTTATTGATATTAATTAATTGATTGATTATGAAATATGCCTTGTAATGATAACTATAATTGATAAGTCTTGTTCCACCTAATTCTGTTGCCTTATGATCTTATGACTTCAAGATCTGTTAATATATAAGAATAAAAATGGAATTTTGTGAGTTTTTAGACAGGATGATTTATCAAAAATTGCTTAAGAATCTGAACAAAAGTATATGAAGATCAGCAAGGAACAAGTTAGTCCCAAAGTTTCATGTCTAAGCAAAGCTGTGAATACCAGGGCGGCAATGGAAGACTGCTTTTCAGGCCCATGCATCTGAAAGTGATATAAGAAATTATCATAACCGGTAGGTTCACAGAGAAATGATACGGTATTAGACACAAAATATATTTCACTTGCACAAGTGGAGTGTTGTTTTTCTTCTGCGAAAAGAAATATATATCGCTCATTAAGATATATCACCCAAGAAAGAAACAATACCTTTGAAACAAGAGCCCAGGAAAGAAACAATGCCAGTTGACATGAAAATTGCCTTTAATCTATGGTGAATAATTGATGCAAAAGAAGAAGGAGATGCTTCTGTATTGAAAGTTAGAAGCTATCCCCAAAAGTTGTGTCATATTGATTTGTGCTAATGATGTATGTACATTGTCTAATCTCTAATATAGATTAAGTTGCAAAAGCAGATACATGATCAGCATCTTAGAAATAAGGCCAAGATTTTTGCCTTTCGGACCACAGACTGCTACGTGCATAGAGAATACCGATCTCGTAGCTGAACAGTAGCTGATCATATGCTAGCATGTTCAGAGCATTATCTAAAGTTAGATAACCATTAAAGAAGGCATATCTTTAAATAAGAAAGCAAATTCTTCAGAATCAAAACATCAATGTACCAATATCTTAGTTTAATGGCAATGCATACGTAGATACCAAGGTTTTAGAAGCATTAAGATAGAGTGATAATGTTAACAATAGGATAAATGCAAAATAAATAAAGTAAAATATGCCTAAGTGCCTTTGACATAATAATAAATGGATATCGGATTTCTACAAAGCCTATAATCTTTGAGTTTCAAAAACCAATAGCATAGAGGTATATTGGTGAGTGTGATGGGTATTGCCACAAGGCCCAAAACATGCACCAAAGTTTTTGAAAGGTTTGAGCTTTGTGTGGCACTGGACATTTTGCTCTGTCAACCTACTCATAAGGAATATGAGTGTCTCTAAGAGAGAGACTATAAGACCCTGAGGCCGGTCTCTATTTTATTGTATCTTTGTTACTTTTAGGTTTTAATGAAAGAGTTGGTGATTTTCTTCATGCTCGGAGGACTCCCACTAGAAAAGGACTGAGGTAAACCCTATCATAGCCGTTATATTTATATAAAGTTCTCATGTTATTGCATCTCCATTGCTTAGGGATTTTAATAAAAGTGTTAATAATTTTCTTTATACTTGGAGGCATTCATCAAAAAAAAGACTAAGGTAATTCTCATCCTAATTGTTATATTTGTAATGATCCTCATTTCGCCAAGAATTGTCACAATCAACGCAAACTCAATACCATTGTTGTGAACAATAATCACAATGATGAGTGAGATTCCTAGGCTGTAAATTAGTCGCACCACTCAATTGCCTAATGCAATTCAAGCTAAGAAAGGTAAGGGTCATCTTAGATTAGATGGGAATCAACCTATTGAAGGACTGAATTGATGGATTAAGTGGTGCTGACACTATCAGTCACATGCAGAAAAAGAAATGAATTTTTAAAATTTTTAAAATAGATAATTAAGTTTTAAATCATATTTAAAACCTATTTACTTAGTAATGGCATGATCAAGATCAATCTAATATGGTAAAATATTTAAACCTAAATTTTATATCACCGGGTCTCAAACTAACCATTCACATGTTCGGCCTCTATGGATATCCATAGGAAGATAAAGACTCTTCAAAATGATGGATTACCGAGTGCTAGTGCCTTCAGATTATTTCTTTTGGTGAAGATGGTGCAGCAAACTTTTTGCTAAATTGGCCTGCAAAAAAGTTAGAACAGCTATCTACTTTATCTTCTTGTGCCTAATCTCCTTAACAAAACTTTTCTTTTATTTATTTCCTTCGCATCAACTCCTCCCTATTTATAGATAGAGGGAGGGGTGATCGAAGGAGGGACCAACAAAGGGGCTGCGCGTCCCTTCAAATGCTATGTTCTTTTGAAGAACATGGAAGCAGCTGGTGAATATTAAAATGGGGCACTAATCTCATTAAACAGCATTAACGTACCTAATTAACCCATTAAATATGTGGGAGGAGGTAAAATACATAATGGGATTTGAGAGTTTCACTTGCATGCTCCAAGCGTACACTCCCATCCACCAACAGGTTCGAACCACCATATAAGCACAAGTAAAATAAAAAAAAATACTCTATCGACAGAAAAAGGCCAAGAAAAAAATAATTCCACCTACAAAAAAAAAAAAACTAGAAAATCCATCCAAGAGAGAAGAGAGTCCAGTGGACTAGGACTCTTCATTCATGATCAAATTTGAATCAAATTCAAACTGGATTTGAGTCCAAGCTAAATCTCATGTAGCCTAGTTGCTAACAAGGTGGTCATGAACTTATGAACTTAGGTAGTGTTTGATTCATAAAAGTTATCTTGGATAAGTGTACAGGATAGCATTTTTCTAGGGATTAGCTCAAGGGATAACCATCTTTTTTAAATAACAACTTTTGCCATCAAGGGATGACTCCTCTTATCCCCTATTTCAAACACAACCTTAGTCTCCTATAGTATAGAACTACTCTCTATCTACTAGGCCTGAATACTCCTTACTCCTACAGAACCAGCCAACATACATAACAAAGTACATCTATCAGCATTCTCACCATGGTATCTCATACCTCATACAAGAGACTCGTATCAAAGCGATCCATGCTCCAATCTGCTTGGATCAATTATCGTCCTCATGATTCAATCAATTAATTGGAAGTGTTTTAGAAGTTAATCTATTATGACATGTGTCTCAAATTTTTAACTCTTAAAAATATATATCATTATCCGTCAATCCCAAGGATGATACATGACACATCAACATGTATGAAAAATACCCAATTTTATTAATATGAATATGATCATGTATAATAAAAGTTTTGGAACAAAATATAATGTGTATATCAACAATTGGCTTTCTAGGGCACTCATCTAACACTGGTAACATGTATTGACTATGGTGGACATTAGGGTCGCCCATAGTTTTGTTGCTAAGAAAATCATTGATAACTTGGGCTTGAGTATGTCACAATACTAACAAATGAAAGTTTTCAACTTCAAAGCACAAGCCACCAGGGATATGGCCTATGGCATCAAAGCAACATCAATGACTAGGATGGCAGGATGGACCTAATCGTGATACTTTGGATGACTTCGATATAATACCACATTTATGTAACTTACTAATCAATGATAAAAAGAATCCCTACTCTATGGTAGGGCAGGAAAAGGATAGGGATGCTATAGTTTGCAAACACAAAGTAAGGATTGTCTCTACAAGGCAAATGGCTCACGGCTGAAAGAAAGGCCAAAATAACTGCCTCACTATTCTCATCAAATACGAGGTACCTATAGAGGTGGCTATTATTCCATAAGGATCCAAGATGTGATGCCCCAAATCTACCAAAGGGAGTGTCACCATGACATGTTGTGGATCAAAAAAATTGAACATGTGTCTAGCACAAGGCCCCCTATTAAAGCTCTTTATAAAATGTGTCCAAAAGAACTGACCCAATTGAAGAAGCACTTGGGGGTGCTATCAGAGTTGGAAAAGATTATATTATTCAAAGCCCCATTTGGTGCCCCAATATTATTCCACGAGATGAATGTTTCTTTCAAGCTTTATATAGACCATTAAGGCTTGAGTAATCCGACTTGTTTGACCGATTGTCCAAAGCCAATTTTTTTATCAAGTTAGACTTGTAATCAGGATGTTAGCAAATTAGATTGCTAAAGGGGATGAGCCAAAGACCATAATGATCACAAGGTATAGCTCATTTATCACTTTTTACAATTTAATGAATAATTTATTTTAATCAATTCGTCATTGTTTGCTTGGATGATAAAGTTGTCTATAGCGATTCCCTTAAGGAGTACTTAAAGTATGTCAGGCTTATATTCATTCGATTGAAAGAAAATAATTGTATGTGAAGTAAGAGAATTATAAAATTTGCTTTATGAAAATCAAATTCTTAAAGCATGTAAAATGAATTCAAGGTGCAGGCTATTATTAACTAGCCAATGCCTATTGATGTGGCTGATCAAGCCCCGTTAACGTTAACGAAGTAAGAGGCTGACAGAGAGACCCTCTCGGCCTCGAGCCTTCAGAGCTCCCCTCGAGCCTCCGGAGCTTTCCTCGGCCTCGGACCTTCAGAGCTCCCCTTAGCCTCGACCTCAGAGCTCCCCTCAGCCTCGGACCTTCAAGCTCCCTCGGCCTCGAGCCTCCAGAGCTCCCCTCGAGCATCCAAAGCTCCCCCGCCTCAGACCTTCAAAGCTCCCCTCGGCCTCGAGCCTTCGAGCTCCCCTCGAGCCTCTGAAGCTCCCCTTGGCCTCGGACCTTCAGAGCTCCCCTTGGCCTCAGACCTCCAGAGCTCCCCTTGCCTCGAGCCTCCAGAGCTCCCTCGAGCCTCTGGAGCTCCCCTCAGCCTTGGACTCCCAGAGTTCTTTCAGCCTCAGAATGTTGGGACTCTATAATTTTCAACCACCACGTGGCCCACTAGCCTTCTACAATAGCCATATGGCCCACTAACTGCCTACAACTGCGCATAGTGGGATGCCTCTGACGTGACCAGGCTCACTACTGTCTATATCGCCGCCACTTTCCAAAAGTGGGTAAAAGGGAACCTCCAAACAGGTATAAGAACCTTCACTCGTAACGAAGGAGGGGATCAAAAAATCCAAGGCAACTCTCATACATGTTTTCTTTTCTATGATTCACTACTGTTCTCCAAGGCACTAACTTGAGCGTCGGAAGGTCTCTACCAAAACCATCGGTCCTCGGAGACTTTCTTGCAGGATTTTGTCGAAGAGGAGACATCAGGAGATCCTTCGTCACCTGGTGTTTGGAGGATATGCTTTGGCGGCAACAGATTGGCACACCAGGTAGGAGGGAGAGCAAGGAGGCGGAAGGTCTTAGAGCCACTAGCTACAAGCCTCTACTTTCCTCTACAACTCAAGAAGATGGTGGTGATGTGCGCATAAGAGGTTTCGGCCAACTGCACTGGGGGAATCATCAGGAGCCGGAGCAGCAAGAAGCTGGCCTCCTGGCTCCTCGATCTCTTTCCCCACTCCACCATCGTCATCACAACAAGATGATCAGATCGATGCCCTCGCTTCGCAAGTTCAGTCACTGGTGGTGGTGGTCCAACATCTGCAATAGCAAGCGGTGGCCTCACAGCAAGGTCCCCGGCCGCCTTACCCAGGCATGGGGGTTACCCCACCAAGTCAATAGTCCACTCGTGGGAGATATCCTCAAAGGGAAGCTCCCCACCGCCATACCTCTCCCGGCATCACTGCTGGGAGATCTCCAAAAGGCCTCGGTCTCCTTCCCATCATTCCGATGATTCCCGCAACGGCGGCCAGGGAAGAAGACTGAGCGAGGGCATCGTCATCGGCGCTATCCTTCCTATCTTTGGGATCTTCATGGGAAGGGTCCTTGACGGACGTATCATTCGTCGGGTCGAGCGATGTCTCGAGGAGTACAACCAACGGATGAAGGAGCTCAGCCACAGAGTTACCAACCCATTGGAGGCAGACTACGACAGCTGCCCTCCCTTGTCTCGCTGTATAATGAAGGAGCCAATCTCCAATCGGTTCCGCTTGCCCCAACTGGACCCTTATGACGGCACTACCAACCCCTGGACCATCTGAAAAGCTACAAGGTCCTCATGCAGGTCCATGGGGCAACTGATTCTCTTCTCTGCATCACCTTTTCGGCCACTCTTCAAAAGGCTGTGCGGGCTTGGTACTCCCGGCTACCACCGTGCAGCATCAATTCCTTCCGGCAACTAGAAAGAGCCTTCCTGGCGCATTTCAATGCCTGCTGAAAGATTCCATGGGTGGCCGATAGCCTATTGCCATCCAACAGAAGAGCGGTGACTCATTGAGGGACTTCATAGCATGGTTCAAGGAAGCGACGCTCAAGGTCTACAGCCTTGACAACTCAGTAGCCACTCTGGCCTTGAAATGAGGGCTTCGCCCCTCCCATTTTGTATACTCCCTCGACAAGAAGCCATCGAGCTCCTATGCCGAGTTGTTAGGCCGAGCGCAGAAGTACATCCGCACCGACGAAGCCAACTCCTCCGGTACGAGGCAGATGAGACAAGAAACATGCCCGACCTGCACTCGATAGGCCACATCAGGAGAGACCTGAGCCTCCTCGGCGATCTGACAACCGATCGAGGGCTCTCGCCCCTAGAGAGGGGCTCTATACCCCCTTGCTCGCCCTGATATCTCACATCTTGATGGAGATCGTGGGCGAGTCGTACCTCCAGTGCCTCCACCTCTGAAGCCTGGGATCTCCCATGACAAACATCTCTATTGTCGCTTCCATCGAGACCATAGCCATGACACCGAGAGCTGCCAGCACTTAAAAAGGCAATCGAGGACCTCATTCAGTAAGGCTACCTTGGCAAGTTCATCTGAAGGGTGAATTTAGCTGCTCCGAGTTCGTCGGTGCCCTGCTGCCTTGGTCGATGTTGATAATGCTCCAACCGAGAAGACAATGACTATGATATCCTAGGAGGCAGGTGGCCATCTAAGAAGCTTAGGGGGGGGAGGGAGTAGAGCCTAAAATCCCTTTCTTCAAAAGGGACCTAGAGGGGGTGAGCAATCCCAATGATGATAGCGTCATCATATCTATGACGATTGCAAAGTACCCTATAAGAAGGATATTGGTCGACAGTGGAAGCTCAGCTAACATTTTAAGTTATGATGCGTTTATTCGGATGTGCTTGTCTCATGACTCCCTTCGGCCTGTGGTCATGCCCCTCATGGGTTTCACTGAAGACTTTGTGAAGGTGGAAGGAGAAATCACTCTTTCGGTCATGGCTGGAATGCCGCCCTGCTAGAAGATGGTCCTGATGAGGTTCCTGATTGTCGGGTCCCCCTGGCTTACAATGCCATCCTCGGTTGGCCCGGACTAAACTTGTTGGAAGACGTCATCTCCACCAAGAGGTTGCTCATGAGGTTCCCAACCAATGATGGAGTAGGAGAGATGCATGGAGAGAAGAACCTATTGTCTCTCTGCTATCACACAACGTCTGGCCCTGAGAGGCACCGGCCCCGCCAGTGATGAGCTGCTTCACCCCTGGGACTCAGAAAGGAGGGGGAAACCCTCCGAGCACCTACTGACCTTCCCATTAGGGGAGGATCCGACGAAGACCATCCAAGTTGGATCGCTCCTCCTCAAGGAAGTGAGGGCCCGACTCCTTACCTTTTTTCGAGCCAATTCGGATGTGTTCGCTTGGTCGGCATTGGACATGCCGGGCATTCCACCTGAAGTAATTACCCACAAGCTCAGCATCAATTCACAGTGTCGACCAGTCCGATAGAAGAAGAGAAAATTTACCCTTGAGTGGCAGAAGGTTGTCGATGAGGAGATCCGCAAGCTATTGGCAGTCGAGCATATCCGGGAGGTGCACTATCCAGATTGGCTTGCCAACATTGTAATGGTCCGCAAGGCCAATGGAGTTGGAGAATGTGCATCGACTTCACCGACCTCAACAAGGCATGCCCCAAGGATAGCTTTCCACTGCCCAAAATTGATCAACTAGTGGATGCCACGTTGGGCCACGAGATCCTCAGCTTCATGAATTCCTTCTCGGGATACAATCAGATTAAGATGGACCCGGCGAACGAGGAGGCCACCTCCTTTGTGACCAAAAAGGGTATCTACTGCTTTAGGGTGATGCCGTTCGGATAAAGAACGCAGGGACCACGTACCAGAGGCTGATGAACAGGGTCTTCAAAGACCAAGTCGGACGCAATATGAAGGTCTACGTGGATGACATGCTGACCAAAAGCATCCACATTGATGACCACATTGCCGATCTAGCAGAGACCTTCAACAACCTTCGCCATTACCAGATGAAGCTGAACCCACGGAAGTGTACCTTTAGGGTCACAGCCACAAATTCCTGGGCTTTATGGTGACTCACGGGGGATAGAGGCGAACCTAAACAAAATTCAGGCTATCCTTGACATGAAACCCCCAGCCAATAAGGAGGCCCAATGCCTGACTGGGCGAATAGCAGCCTTAAGCCATTTTCTGTCCAAATCGGCCGAAAGGTATCAATCCTTCTTTAAGGCCCTGCACAAGATCAATAATTTTGAATGGACCGAAGAGTGTCAGAGAGCATTCGAGGGGCTGAGGGAATTCTTTTCCACCCCACCATTGCTGTCCAAGCCAAGGGATGGGAAAGAGCTCTTTCTCGACCTCATGGCCTTCACTGAGGCCGTTAGCTCTATGCTCATCCGCGCTGACACCGACGGGACTCAGAAGCCCATCTACTATACCAGCAAGGTGCTTCATGATGTAAAGACCAAGTATTCTCGTACCAAAAAAATTATTTTTGCATTGATCATCTCTGCTCAGCGCCTTAGGCCCTACTTCCAAGCCCACTCGATCATGGTATTCACGGACAAGTGCTCAGAGCAATTTTATTCTGGCCCGACACTTCGGGTCGACGGTAAAATGGGCAATCAAGCTGGGAGAATTTAACCTATCCTTTCAGTCAAGGTCGGCTATGAAGTCCCCAAGCCTTGGTGGACTTCCTGGTTAAGTGCACCTGGGCTGAGGAACCACCAGAAGAACTCCACTCAGCATCCCCAAACATGATGGCCAGGACCAAGAGGCGAGACTGGATCCTTCACGTCGATGGTGCTTTGAATTCCCAGAGGAGTGGAGCCGGTCTCATTCTAGCTAGCCCAGAGGGAGAGATGGTGAAGTATGCCCTACGGTTTCTCGTTCCTGTGACTAACAACCAAGCGAAGTATGAAGCCTTGTTGGCGAGAATAAGACTGGCCAAAGAACTTGGAGCGAAGTGCCTCCGAGCCTTCACTGACTCCCAACTCATTTCTAGGCAAATCGTTGGGGAATACGAGGCCCGGGATCCAACTATGTCCCACTATTTGAGTAAGGTCCAATCAAATACCTCATCATTTACTCACTTCAGTGTTAGTTACATCCCTAAAGATGAGAACACCAGAGCTGATGCAGTGATCCGATTGGCCATCTCAGCCAACGGGACCCTGGGGAAGACGTATGTGGAGCATCTGGAAGTTCCAAGCATGAAGCTACCAAAGAGGCCTTTCCAATCAGCCAAGAGCCCACATGGACGGAGGCTTATGTCCGTTACCTCACCGACGGCACTCTCCCTGATGATCCTGCGGAAGCCAAGCTGCTTAGGAGATGGGCCCCCAAGTTCCTGATCTTAGATGGGTGGCTATACCGGAGATCTTTTCCTATCCTCTCCTTCGGTGTGCCAGTTCAGCAGACGCCGATTACATCCTACGTGAGATTTACGAGGGCATCTGAGGGAACCACTTGGGGGGCAGAACACTGGCATACAAGGCTTTGCGACAGGGATATTATTGGCCCACTATGAGGAGGATGCAACTGAGCTGGTTTGGAGATGTGACAGCTGCCAGCGGCATGCTAATATCCAGTGATAGCCGACCTTCCAACTGAGTCTCCTATCGGCCCTATGGCCCTTCGCTCAGTGGGGATAGACATACTGGGACCGTTTCCCCCAGCCTCTAGCTAGAGAATATTTTGCTTGTCGCCATCGACCATTTCACCAAGTGGGTGGAGGCCAAGGCGATGGCGAAGATTACCGAGCATAAGGTCAGATCCTTCTTTTGAAAATTCATCATCTGTCAGTTCGGGCTACCCCACACCCTTGTCACTAACAATGGCCGGTAATTTGACAACGCCCCTTTCAGAGAGTTCTGTGCTGAGCTGTGCATCCACTAACATTTCACTTCGGTTGGCCATCCACAAACTAACGGAGCAGTTGAGGTGACGAATTGCACCATTCTTCAAGGGCTCAGGACACTGCTGGATGACTTCAAAGGAAGATGGGTGGAGGAGCTTCCCAATATGCTATGGGCCTGCCACAACATGCCGCGTACTCCCATCGGAGAGACCCTCTTCAGTCATGTGTTCGGCTTCGAAGCCATCATCCCCATGGAGATCGGCCTCCTGAGCCCTCAGTAGAGTTGTATAACAAAGACGATAACTTGACTCGGCTGCGAGCCAACCTAGACCTTGTCGAAGAGGTGCATGACCTAGCATGCCTCAGAATGGCAATTTATCACCAGAGAGCTACCAAATACTACAACATCCGTGTTCATCCCAAAGCCTTCTTGCCAGGAGACTTGCTTCTCAGGAGGGCTAAGGTATCGAAACCAATGGAGGGAGGCAAGATGTCGCCAAATTAGGAAGGCCCCTAACGAGTCATAGAGGCCCTCCATCGCGGAGCATACCAAATCAAAAGCCTCGATGGGTAGCCTCTCCCCGCACTTGGAATTCGGACAACCTTCGTCGATACTATCAATAATGTACGCAATTTGGTGATTTTAGATTCGAGTACCTCGTTCCCACCTTATTAAAATAAAGAATTTTGAATATCTCATGTCCTTTTATTTAATGAAGAAGCATTCGAGTAACTTGTCCTTTTAGCTCAAGCCCGAGATCAGCTCAACACCTCAAGATCGATGTACCATCGGCATGCAAGCTTGAGGTCAACTCGGCATCTCATGACCGATGTACCATCAACACTCAAGCCCAAGATCAGCTTGACACCTCAAGACCGATGTACCATCGGTACTCAAGCCCGAGATTAGCTCGGTACCTCAAGACCGATGTACCATCGGCACTCAAGCCCGAGGTCAGCTCGGCACCTCAAGATCAATGTACCATCGGCACTCAAGCCGAGGTCAGCTCGGCACCTCAAGATCGATGTACCATCAGCAGTCAAGCCTGAGGTCAGCTTGGCACCTTAAGACCAATGTACCATCGGCACTCAAGCTCGAGGTCAGCTCGATACCTCAAGACCGATGTACCATCGGCACTCAAGCTCGAGGTCAGCTCGGCACCTCAAGACCGATATACCATCGGCACTCAAGCCCGAGGTTAGCTCGGCACCTCAAGACCGATGAGTGCTCGAGGTTAGCTCGGCATCTCAAGATCGATGTACCATCGGCACTCAAGCCCGAGGTCAGCTCGGCACCTCAAGACCGATGTACCATCGGCACCCAAGCCTGAGGTTAACTCGGCACCTCAAGACCGATGTACCATCGGCACTCAAGCCCGAAGTCAGCTTGGCACTTCAAGACCGATGTACCATTCGCACTCAAGTCCGAGGTCAGCTCAGCATCTCAAGACCGATATTCCATTGGCACCCAAAGCTTAGATCCAATCGGCCTTCAGAGTTTGAGGTTGACTAGCTCCAAGGTTCGACCTCAGCCAGCGTCCACTGGCCTCAACACCGGCCCTAAATTACTACTTCAATCACGGGCCGAGCTCAATTCTAGTTCACTCGACCTCACGAAGGCAACATCCTAGCGGAGCTAAGTATTCTATAAAGGACACTAGATTTAACACTTTGCAAAAATCCATACTTTTCATTACTTTGTTGAAAAGGTTCACAAATGCTGACCTAGGTCGGACCTCAGTACAGGGATAAGCAAAAAAAAAAGGATGTATACATGCTTGGGCCTTGTCGGCCTGGACTCATCGCCGGTCGGCCCTAGGGACGCCGTCAACTCTTCCAACACTTCATCTGGCTCGAGATCATCGAGGCTAGAGAGGCTGTAGGCTCGGCCAACCTTCTCCTTGCCATCCTGAAAGCCAATAAGGTAGGCCCCGGAGGAAGCTTCGGCCAGCTCTTCCACAAAAACTATGCTCCTCCGAAATTCATCCACCACTGTGGCCGCCTTCTCTTCATTGGCAGCAGCCCTCTCCTCGACCGCGGCTACCTTCCCCTCGGCAGTGACGGCCCTCTCCTCGGTGGCATTGGCCTTCTCCTCAGCCATGCAGACGGTCTCCTCCATTTCAATTGTCTGGGCGTCCGACCCTCGGGCGATCTCCTCTGCATTGGAGGCCTGCTTCTCAGACGCCTCCACCTCAATGTCGAGGGACTGAATGCGCAAGTCCTGAGCACTGATGGTCATCTCAGCGACCTCCAGCTGCTTCCTTATGCACTTGAGCTTGGCCTCGGCCTGGCGCCTGACCCCGTCAAGCTCCCCGGCCCGCTCAGCTTGGGCCACTTCCAGAGCCCTCTCAGCCCTCTCGCCTGGGCCTAAACCTCGGCTGTCTCTTGCAGGGACTGGCGGAGCGCTGCCTTGCCTCGGGCAAGGACATCCCTCATCGCCACTATGGAGTTTGCCGTCTGCATTAAAGGGCTGTCATCAGTAAACAATTGGAAAAGGGCAAGAGTAACGTAGGGGCAAAGGAAAAATGACACTTACCCATAGCTGAGCCATGAAGATGTCCTATAAGAGCGACGCAGCCCCCTGGCTGTGGAGCTCTCTCTGAACTCGAGCTGGCAGATCTGGATCACCAACCGCTCAGCCATGTGCCCCTGGTTCATCAACGATGGTCTGGAGGGGATGGCCTCGAACTCGTCCCCCTCGGCGGTCCCAGCTTGGTCAAAGGCTGCTGGTGCTGCATTGGGGGCCGATGCCCCTCCTCGGCTGGCAGCCTCGCCGTCGCCGGTCTTCTCCAGCCTAGCCCGCGGGCAAGACTTCCTCCTGGGCTGGCTCGACCCTAGGGCAGGATGGCCCCACATCTAGCAGGGTTGGCTCCTCGGCAGGGGGGGTGGCCTCGGTTCTTGGCCTTTAGGAGGTGTGTCGGTGGTGAGATCGAATGGGAGGACCGGCTCTTGGCCTCCCTGAGGCTGCTCCCGGTCCCCTCGTGGTCGGCGAATCAATGGGGCCGGGGTTGGAGATCGAGTCGAAGATCGAGAAGGGGTCCGAGGCCGAATCCTCTTCCTTGATGCCTCGGCGCCGTTGGTGACCTTCTTCTTCTTAGCTACCTCCTCACAAGACAATCCGGTAGCTTCATATCTGCACAAATCAAAGCCGATCAAAAAAAAAGGGAAAGAAAAAGGAGGGGAAGACGGTGAGGAATGTGGAGGGAAGTATTCGAGGCTGCTTATCGCCATTCGGGAGGAGGCCCGTGAGCCAAAAGGTTATCCTCTGATAGGAGCTGGTTGCATCGGGGGACCATGGCCGTCTACAATATGCAAAGGCCTCCTTGTCTCTCGAAGTCACCATGTGGTTTCTGTTAACCCCACATCTGGGTTCCCCTAACTCGGCTTCACCCCCTCAAGGTCAGCAAAGAAGCGGGTCTTCCACCCCTTAATAGTTATAGGGAGGCCAAGTTTTAGGGTTTGATTGGGCCGGGGTTGGAACACCCACCAAGCCGATTATTGGCGGAGGTTATAGAAGCTACGGAAGAGGGAAACCCTAGCCTCTGGCCCTTCGAGGTGGCACAAAATGAAAAAAGAGCATATGGTCTGAATGGAATTCGAAACCAATTGTGCAGGTGTTAGGGAGTAGAGGTCGAGAAGATTGGCGATCAAGGGATGAAGGGGCAGTCGGAGGCCAGCCTTAAGGGAGGCTTCATACAGGGCAACCCTCCCAGGTCGGGAGGAGATCACCCTGTCATCGAGGGTAGGAGGAGACAACCGGATATTATCCGGGATCCTATAGATGGCCCTAATTCTGGTCAGCTCCTAGCCGATCACGGTGGAGATGGCCCCTTCGGGGATTCTAAGGTGACCCTATGGGCCCCAGGGTGACCGGACGGTCTCTAGTGGGGGCTCGGCCAACGACCCGCTGCTAGGACAGAAGAATCTGGTCCTCGAAGGAGGAGGATGAGGACCAGGTGGGAGTAGGAGATGAAGAAGTATGCATGTGTAGGGGAGGAAAATATAATCCTTGGGAGGAGCAGAAGAGGACCAAGAAGGCGAAGAAGCCATGGGTGAAGATTGACCTGGTTAACAGGAGAAGAATGGCGGGGGAACTGCAGGACCTGAAGAGGAGAGGCTCAGAAAGAAGATGATTTTGGGAGTATTGGAGCATCAGATTCGGAGCATCCCTCTATTATAGCTCCTTTCACATCGTCCCGCCTAAGCTAGCCTGCCATGCGCATGCCTCCTATTGGGAGGGACGCCTCGGCAGTCGTCTAGCGCTAATGGCAAGATATCGATAACATCAGTCTAGTGATGGCAATGATGGCAGTTACCTTTCCACAAGTACCAAAAAGGCTTCCCTATTTCAAGAAGGATCCTCCTACATCCGACGTGTGGATCGACAGGACAGTGGCGCTACAACGCCCCATACCACTAGCACTGATGAGTCCCCTCGCCCTGGGGACACATGCCCCTCTCGATCGGTGACATGGCTGGATTAGCCCGGGTGAACTTTGCCCCTTTCGATGGGCGAAAAGAACCCACACCGCCTCAGGGGCGGGGGGCATTTGATGTGGCTGATCAAGCCCCGTTAAGGTTAATGAAGTAAGTGGCTAACGGAGAGACCCCTCGGCCTCAAGCCTCCAAAGCTCCCCTTGGCCTCGGACCTTCAGAGCTCCCCTCGGCCTCGGACCTCTAGAGCTCCCCTCGGTCGAGCCTCCAAAGCTCTCCTCGAGCCTCCAGAGCTTCCTCGGCCTCGGACCTCCAGAGCTCTCCTCGGCCTCGAGCCTCTAGAGCTCCCCCTCGGCCTCGGACCTTCAAAGCTCCCCTCGGCCTCAAGCCTTCGGAGCTCCCCTCAAGCCTTCGGAGCTCCCTCAGCCTCGGACCTTCAGAGCTCCCCTCGGCCTCGGACCTCCAGAGCTTCCCTCGAGCCTTCGGAGCTTCCCTTGGCCTTGGACTCCCAGAATTTCCCTCGCCTCGGAATGTTCGGGACTCTATAATTTTGCAATCACCATGTGGCCCACTAGCCTTTGCAACCACCACATGGCCCACTAACTCCCTACAACTACGCATAGTGGGACGCTCTGACGTGACCAGGCCCACTACCGCCTATATCGCCGCCACTTCCCGAAAGTGGGTAAAAAGGGAATCTCCGAACAGGTATAAGAACCTTTACTCGTAATGAAGGAGGGGGATCAAAAAATTCAAGGCAACTCTTATACATGTTTTCTTGTCTATGATTCACTACTGTTCTCTAAGGTACTAACTTGAGCGTCGGAGGGTTTCCATCGGAACCATCGGTCCTTGGGGACTTTCTTGCAGGATTTCATCGAAGAGGAGACGTCAGGAGATCCTTCGTCACCCGGCGTTTGGAGAACGTGTTTTGGCGGCAACACCTACCGAAATACCTGAATTACGAAGTTTTCTAAGATTAGCTGATTATGACCGCAAGTTTATTTTTGTCTACTCCAAAATAGTTTCTCCATTGTCTAATTTGTTGAAAAATGATGGTCCCCAGCTTTGATTAGAAAAATGCCAAAGGGCATTATTTGAAGAAGTAAAGGTTGTAATATCTTTTGACGAGTACTAAAATTGTCAAAACAAGCTATTCAAGTGAATATGAATGCTTCCAACAAGGTTATTAGTCGTGCCAGTGTAGGAAGGACATAATGTTGCTAACTATATAGAATCATGTTTTTAATTAGATTCGGGGCAAAATTGAGTGGTGACCCGAGATGTGTATCCTTTTTTTTGGTACAAGCGGGTGATCACATAAATCTAGCGTGAGTCAGCCTAGATAAGTCGGAAAGTAAAATTTGATTAAGAACAAAAGGGCAGGGGTCACCCTACTTCCAAGTCCAAATCCTAGAATGGTAAGCCATCGATCCTGCCACGCAGTCAGCCACAGAGTCCGCTTCCCGATAGACATGACTAATGTGAACTCTGTGGGCTTCCTGAAGGGTGATCCGAATGTCATGAAGCAAAGGGTTAAGTGGAGCCGGAACACCATCATCCTGTCGGAGCCATCGTATGACGATAAGGGAATCCCCTCAATGAGGAGGCTACGTACATGAAGAATCCGAATGGCATAGGAGATGCCAGCCCAGGCTGCATATAGCTCAGCCAGCGGGATCGAACAATCCAATAGGCCAAGGCCACCAGCAGCCAGCATAGCACCGTCACATCCCCGTATTATGAAAGCCGAGCCTACAAGTCTGCCCCAAACACTACCATCAAAGTTGATTTTAACAAACCTAGGGGTGGGGGCTCCCAAGAGATAAAAATCGTGTATCGGTTCGCTGCCGAGGACAGCAGAGGGACCTCAGTGGCTAGAGCTATCAAAATCCGAAGCAGAGCGGTAGTGAGTATATTCCTTAGATAAGGAGATCGCTTTTCTGGCAGTCATATGTGGAGAGACATGTTCATCAGTAAAGACAAGAAGGTTCCGCGATATCCAGATCTGATAAGCTGTGTAGGTCCAAGTGGCAACTTGCTGGTGAGTGCCTCTATGAATATCACCCAAAAGATCATAGACTGGGAAGCTATGCAATCCTGCCCACTGTGGTAGCCAATAATTTGCCAAATCTGTTTAGCTCTGGGGCATGTAAAGATAGCATGATCTATAGTTTCGTCCTCCTGACCGCACACAAGGCACATAGGCTGAATAGACAGCCCCCTTTCTAGAGAGCATGGAACAGGATGGAAGGTAGTCCCATGCAATTTTTCACATGAATAGCTGAATCCTAGGATGGACAGGAAGCCGCCAGATCCAAGCCACGTCCATCCTCTGCTGAGCCTGTGGTCTATAAATTTTCATAAGATGCCTAACAGGAGCACTGGGGAGACAAGATCTTTTCCAGAGTCTGGTATTAGCTATGTGTCCCGGAATGAGGGGAATGGAGAGAATCCTTCGAGCAAGCTCATTACCAAGAGTCGAGAAACCATAGGGAGGTGCCAGGAGTGATCCTAAGAGATCAAATCACTGATGCTCAAACTGCTAGGGACATTGTCACTGATGAAAGTGGGCCAACGAGACAAAGGAATATCAGCAATCCACGCATCTTGGACAACATCAACCAACGAGCCATCACCGATCATCCATGAGATGTTATTAAAAATAGTCGGAGCATGACGGCAAACATTCGTCCAAAAGAAAGAATATCCCTGAGTAGACAAAAAATCCGTAGTGGGTGACCAGGTGCCATATCTGGCACGCGTAAAAGAGCTCCATAAAGAATGCAGGTCAAAAAGGAACCGCGAAGCATGCCTTGCATCAGAGCGTCCCTCCTCACCGTCAACGACTGAATGTCGAGGCCACCCTCAGAGATCGGCAAGCAAACAGTATCCCAATCTAGCAAGTGGACATCATACCCGTCCTATCTGGAGGCCCAAAGGAAATCTCTGAAGCTCCTCTCTATTCTCCTCAAGCACTTCAAAGGGACAGTGGAATTGGCCAGGAGGTAAATAGGAAGAGAGGTGAGGATTGTCCGAATGAGAGTAATCCTAGTCATCATAGATAGACCAGTGACCTGCCATCCATCAAGTCGATCACGGACCCACGCTCAAGATCAATGTAGTCACTACATATATGCCGTTTACCAGTGATGGAGATCCCCATATAACGAAGGCTGTCAGCCTGTTTAGTAATACCCAAGATTCGGGTGATGATTGCTTTAGTGCTTTCAGTGATCCTTGGGCTGAAACAGATAAAGGATTTCTGAAGATTAATCTTCTGATCAGAGGCCTAACAGTAACGCTGATGCAAAGCAGTAGCATTATGTATCCTAATTACTCAGATGGACCATTCCTAAATCTATGTTTTTACTTAGTATTATTTAAAGGAAAAGGTATCTCTAGGATAATCGTGGCGCTCAATTAGTCCAAGCGAGAAGCGTGATGCTCTGTTTTGCCGTTCGACACAGAGCATCAGCCTAAGCGGAAAAAAGCTTCTCTAAAACCCCGTGACCACAGAGCCTTCCCGCCACTTTAATGGCCACCCCGCCTAACGGCCGCGTACGACCCAACGAACCAGAAACCACCCCCTCCGCAGTCTATAAAAATGAGGAATCGAAAGCCCTTCCGATCCACAACCGCCTCCTTTTCTCTCCCCTCCTCCCTTATCTCTTCTTCTTCTCTCTCTCTCCGGCGACGCCGCTGCCGCCGCCGCCACTGAGGCAACCGAGGGCTGATCGCGCCACCACGGAGCTCTGCCACCAGCAGATCGAGGACGTCGGTCAGAGCAGATCGAGGACGTCGGTCGGAGCAGATCGAGGACGTCGGTCAGAGCCTTTCCATCGTTGAGAAGCTGACACGGTGCTTCTCCTGGCTCTTCAGTATTTTCAAACGAAATAAGGTGGAACCGATCTACTGCCATCCTCCTCTCGAATCATCCGAAGGTCTGCTGCCGTGGAATCTTGGTGATCGGTTGCTGTCGGAGCATCCGTGGAGAGGCACTAATCATCTTCTCCGGCACCGGGAAAAGGGAGACGACCATCAGGTAAGGCACCGAAAACTCTTAAGAATCGTTTGATGATCATGAAGCCGATGGACCATTGATCGTCATCCCTAACCTTGTTCCCAGACCACTGGATCTCGGGTTATGAGATCATCAGGGCATCGGCTTGCAGCCGGACCCTACGGCCTAGCACCGACACCACCGGTCACCACCTTAGCCGATGATCGGCCAACCATCGTCTCTTGTTACCCTGTTCTTGTGGCCGGAACACAACCCTATCAGAGCCACTTCGATTAGCTTTTCCATCGGCCGGATCTTGCCCATCTATGTCCTGGGTTTTGGCCGGAAACTGAAGATCGAGCGAGGATCTGGTTCTTGGCCTCGTTTTCTTTCCATCGGAAGCTGGATCTCAAAGGGCGATTAGGAGAGAACCAGGCCATCGACCATTATCGGGTCCGCAGCAAGAGATCATACTTGAACCGGGTGGTTCAAAATAGTAAAACCAAGTCGGTTCAAAATAATTTAGGTCAAACACAATTAGCTCATGGGTTGGATTCAGTTGAATAAATCTGAACCAAAACTTCGACTAAATTCCTGATACTGAACCAAAGCCAACCTAAGTCGATCTCTACTGAAGCAGAACCATGAACTAGTGTGAATTTGTGGACCGAACTTTGGAGTTAGGTTCAATTTATTGAACCGGAACTAGATCCGAATCCTGTATAGTGAACCATAACCTGAACCAAGTTAGGTCTGCTGAACCTAAATTAGACCCAAGTTAGTGAACCAGAACACTAAATTAGAGTTTAATTGATTTGGGTTCAAGCCTTAAGCTTGATTTGGCCTAATTGAACTCTACTTGGTCTAATTAAACTCTAAGTAGGAGGATTAGTGGCCTAATTAAGCTCTAATTGATGCAATTAAGCTATTGTGGATCTAATTAACTTCAATTAGATGGATTGGAGACATAATTAGAGGATTTAAAGCTCTAATTAGAGGGGCATTAGCCTAATTGGATCCTAATTAAGCCCACTTAAACCAAGACCTTATTCTACATTTATCTAACTAAGCTAGGATGAGTCCAGATTTAATTCTAATCATTTGATTTAACAATATTGAGGATTGATTTATGTATGGTGATGATTGTAGGTGTCATGCTATAGTTTGATTCAAATTAGTGGAGTATAGTTGGATTATCAAGCAGCGAGTTAAGAGTCTTTGAATCTACTTGTACATGATGTGTGTTGACGCCAAATCACCTTCTTCGAAGTGTCAGGTAAGATCCGGAATCTGATAGCTGGAAGAATGGATCTGAGAGTCTTCCGATGCCTCAACCTCGGACCAAAATCTTGCAAAAAGGTTCTCGGAGACCGGTTGTTCCGGCGGGGACCCTGCTCAAGTAAGTGGTCTGAAAAAATAGAAGTGTTTCTCTTTTTAGAGTTAGTTTTGAACTTGGAGAAGTTGAAGTTCTCATTATTGAGCGAAGGTTCTTATACCTGGTCAGGAGTCCCTCTTACCCCTTTTTGGATAGTTGTTGATTCCGAGACACCATGGTCTGACATGAGACGAGTGGTAAGGCTAGCAGCAATAGGAGATGTCCGCCTCGTGGCCTATCAGAACTGGCATGCCACCTCTTTGTCTAATATAGGTGGCTACAGCAGGATGGTGGGCTAAGTCTTATCGAAAGCAACGCTGTAGACAGTTGGTAGGCTAGGTCTTATCGGGCGTGCAGCCAGTAGGTGGGCCATGTAGGGCTGTAGGCAGTAGGTGGACCACATAAAACCATTGATGGTAAACGGACCACGTGGGACCGTAATAGGTAGTGGGCCACGTGGGTGTCAAGGTCGACTCTGGAGTCGATGCTGAGGTCGACGCTGGAGTCGATCTTGAGGCCGACTCTGGAGTCGGTGCTGAAGCCGGAGATGACACATCGGATTAAAACGAATGACTTTAGTTGTCTGATTTTACCTCCATTAGTTAGCCTCATCCGTTAACTGTAACATGACTTGATCAGACACATCAAATGCCCCTCCACTTCTGAGCTCGTGCGATCACATCTCTCGTCGAGCAAAGGAGCATAGACTTCTGACGTCCTTGATCCTCGCCTATGATTGATTGTGGGCACGTTCCTTAGGGGGAGGTTAAATCCCCCCTCATTTAAGGAAGTATGGGACACTGTACTGCCACCTCATAGGAGATTCTTTCTCTAAAATTGAAGAGATTTTTCTCAGAATTGAAGCCATCTCTCTCGGATAAAGTGGTAGCCATCATTTCAGTGATGTCGCTGGCATCCATCACTAGCCTCAGATCATGCCCTTTTGTATCTGGCCAAGGTGTTTCACCTCGAGCGAATGGGATCGTGCGACGGTTGGGCTAGCACCTTCAATAGGAGGCGTTCATGTGGTGGTCAGGCATAAAGGAGGTCTTCCTTGTCACGAGCTCCTTGTGCATCCGAATTTTCCTTATTTCTCCCGAAACTTGAGTTCCTGGGGCCCTTCTCCTTCGAACCTTGTGTTCGTTGTTTTCTTCCCTACTCTAGGTTAGTCGTATTTGATCTCTCTTTGTATTCTTCCACATGGACCCCGATAGGAAGGGTAAAAGACTTGTAGTAGCCCATTCGTCCTCATCCTCCTCCGAGGACAGGATTCCTCTGAACCAGCTACGAGCGATGGGTGGGTTCTTGATCTGAGGCCCTCCGTCAACCGTAGCACCACCACTACCACCTGTAGCTTAGCCACCACCTAGGGCTCGCCGGGCGTCTTCTTCGGTCGTTGCTCTCGCCTCAGTGGGACCGGAGAGGATTGCCTACACCATGATCTCCAATGATGTTGAGTCGCTTATGTCACATATAGATCCTTAGGGAGGTTCGATTGTCTGCCCCTGAGCCTAGCAATAGGGTGACCTCTGGTCCTTCCAAGGGAATTGTCTTGTATGAGGAGTTCCTTAAGGCAGGCCTTTGGCTTTCCGTCTATCCTTTCATTGTCAGTCTGCTCTATGCCCTGACGCTGGCATAGTTGGTTCCAAACTCCTTTCGGACC
>UESW01001777.1:275815-414784 GCA_900491605.1 Calamus simplicifolius | reverse complement strand
CATCGTCGTTCGCCATAAAACAAATGTTGGCAACCTCTTTTTGTTCTTCTTCTTCGGAAGAAGATTCATCACTGTCGCTCCAAGTTGCAACATACGCTTTCTTCTTTTTCTTGAAAGTCTTTTCAATTGCGGACAATCATATCTATAATGCCCCGGTTTCTTACATTCATAACAGATCAAGGGGTCTTTTCTTTGTCCTTTTTCTTTATCTTTTTCCTTTTCTCCTCCATCTTATTTCCAAATTTCTTTTTGTGGAAGGGTTTCTTTCTCCTCATAAATTTCTTAAATTTTCTTGCTAGAAGAGCTGTGTCTTCATCATCATCCTCATCATTGCTGCTGCTATCTTCAACTTCTACAGCCTTGAGGCAATTGTCTTCTCTTTTTTGCTATCTTCCTCCACATGTTGCTTCATTATCAATTCATGGGTCATAAGGGATCCAAGAAGCTCTTCCAAAGGTAAAGTATTTAGATCTTTGGCTTCTTGAATGGCTGTCATTTTGGCTTTCCATGATCTTGGTAGTGACCTAAGAATTTTGCGAACCAAATCAGCATTAGTATAGGTTTTTCCAAAACTCTTCAAACCATTAACAATATCAGTAAATCTAGTATACATGCATGTTATGGTTTCAGATTGTTCCATGCTAAACAATTCATATTTATGCATAAGTATATTAATCTTAAATTCTTTAACTTGGTTGGTTCCCTCATGGGTAACCTCTAATCTATCCCATATCTCTTTAGCGGAATTATAGGTAGAGATACAATTAAATTCATTAGCATCAAGAAAATATAAAACATTCATGGCTTTTGCATTAAGCTGAGCCATCTTCCTATCATTTTCATTCCAATCCCTTTCGGGCTTAGGAACTATAGAACCATCAACTAAGTGTGTGGGTGTACTAGGTCCATTAATTATGACACTCCACATTCATAATCTGAAGCTTGAATGAATATCCTCATTCTTGCTTTCCAATATGAATAGTTGGAGCCATTAAATAAGGGTGGTCTATTTGTAGAATGGCCCTCAGCAAAACTCGAGCTGGCTTGTGTTGCCATTTGGATCTTTCGCTCTTGATCGTGTGATCAATCAAAAACAAATGAGCACAAGCTCTGATACCAATTGTTGGCCTAGATGGCAACCAAGAGGGGGGGTGAATTGGGTACTTTAAAAATTAAGCCTTTTAAAAATAATTTAAACTATTGATGAGAGGATATACACAATTAATTCAAGTTAAAGCACAATAGCAAGAGAGAGAGAGACAAATAAACACGGCAAACACAAGATTTTATAGTGGTTCGATGTATCCAACACCTACGTCCACTCCCAAGCTCCACTTGGGTCCACACTATAATCTCCTCGATTACAGTCGAGTTATTTTACAAGCTCACAACCCAAACTTATTGTTTTCCCGCAATCAAATGAACCCAGCCGGTTTTACATGGGCTCACCAGCACAAAACCCAACACACAAGCTATCCTTAGCTTGTGCCGAGGTAAACTACCTCCACTAATTCAATCCACTGATTGAATTAGCAAACCACAAGATAAAAATATGAGTTTAGTATAAAACAGCTCCTTTTGAGCAGATATTTTAAAATAAAAGCAAAGTTTAGAAGGGCCTGTTTAGATTCGATTTGAGTGCAGGCTTTTCTTCTTTTCCTCAACTCCTTTGAAGTGTGGAATCGGGCCTCAGCTCAGATTCTTCACGGATTGAATGTTGGAGTTAATTTGAACTTATTCTTCCTTTCTTTGAATGTTGAAATCTCTTGATTTGATCTTGAATGGCTCTTGAATTTTCTTCTAGACTTTCTTGGATTGATGAACTTGAGCACAGATGAAGTCTCCTTTGATTTCACTCCTTCTCTTTCACTCTATTTTTGAATCTCGGATTTTTCAAATGACGCTATGTTTTTCCTCTTTCTGAAAGATTTTTCTCTCTTTTTTTTTCTCTCTTGATCTATATATGTATTTTTTGATTTGAAAACGGCCTCTCTATTTATAGACTCTGCAAAAATATAGCCGTTAGAAACAAAGAAATATAGCCGTTATTGAAAAATATTACCGTTGGTGCTGAGTTGGCATACAGAAAAAGTCACGCCCAGATTTGTTGGAGTCGACTCCAACTTTAGGTGAGTCGGCTCGAAGATGCGATGCCAAAAATAGAAACATTCAGATAGTTAAGGGGTCGACTCAAGAAAAATAAGGTATTGGCTCCTGACAGTCGGGGGTCGACTCATGAAAAGCAAGGGATCGACTCGAGAAGTGCTCAGAAAAATAACTCTCTGGAGTCTGAGCAGAGTCGACTCTTACATTCATGGAGTCGGCTCGACAATATCGGGGGTCGACTCTTGAAATCACAGGGTCGACTCGAGAAAATCAGGAATCTCTATATACTGAGTGGAGTCAACTCTGAAACTCTAGAGTCGGCTCCGGAACGTATAAAAATCAGAATTTTTTGATTGACTTTGAATTCATTCCAGATTAATTTTAAATTAATTTTTGACTTGAATATAATAAATTTGACATTAAAATCAATTCAGATATGTTCCAAAAACTCATTGATTGAAATATGAAGTATAAAAATTTCTTTTTGAAAGCTTAAACATGGAGCTTGAAGCTACTTTCCAATTGATTATAGTCATACTTAACATACTCATTGATTATGAGAAATAAATTCATTGCTCATGTAAATAAATTCATTGCATCTTTTAATATACTCATGGCTTTTGGTAATCATCAAAATCAATAAAATTGGGGCAATAATTTCTCAACAATCTCCCCAACAAAGGCCCACCAATAGGGGAGCAAGCGGTGAGGAGGTCATGGTGACGACAGAGTCGGCAACAGAGGAGGCTGCTGCCCGAGGGGTCGAGCATGAGGAGCACCGCCCGTGTCCGGCCCCATGACTGCGACCTCGGTGGCAGCTGAACCATTCGAGGTGGACGAGATGGTACCAATCCCGTCGCAGCAGTCTTTGATGAACCACCGCCATAAGGCACAGCGGCTGTTGGTTCGGGCATGCCCTCCGGAGTTTCGAGAGGAGCTTAACTGCCAACGGATCATGGACATTTTTGATGACACGCTCATTGCTCTACTCCGGGTAAGTATCTTTTGATTCTTTGCAAAGTTTCACTGTTGTGGTACATAATGATAGGAAATGTTTCATGCAGATGGTGAACTCCACGTTTGCCACTCGAGACGTAGCCCTTCGAACTGATGCAGTCATCACCTGCACCTAGCGGGACCTCTCCGTCGCTCAAGCCCGAGCTGAAAAGGCTGAGGGCTCGCTGGAGTTGGCTCGTGCTGAGCGAGCGGAGGAGCTCTTGGCCGCCCAAGAGTCGAGCCGCCAATGGGAGGCCCGATACAAGGAGGCAAAGGGCCAGGCGGTAATAGAGCTCAAGCGCACTCAGGTCACCGAAGCAAAGTTGGGGGATGTTGTGGCCCAACTAGAGGTGCGCGATCTCCAGCTCCAAACTATCACCCTGCAAGTGAGGGCTGCTAAGGAGTGGGCCACCAACGCCGAGGCAATAGCTCAGATGGCTAACGCTAGAGCTGCCAATGCCGAGGAGGAAATGCGCACGGCGATGGCAAAGGCATTGGAGATGGAGACGGTGGTGCGAGCTGCCGAGGCGAGGGCCACAGTGGCCGAGAGGGAGGCTGCGGTGGCGGTGGAGCACTACGAGGGCTCCGCCGATTTTGAGGAGGAGGTGATGGATGCCTTTGTCGAACGTTATCTCTAAGGCTTCAATGATTGCAAAGAGAAAGTGGCCAGAGTCTTCGGCATCACGGGCCTTGACAACCTCAAGCCCTATGACGACGAAGAGTCGGAGGAGCTATCAGTCACGGAGAGACCAGTCGATGATGGATCAGCACAGGCTGATGACATATCGACACTCGTCAAACCCTGAAGGCCTCACCTTTTCCTCTTTGCTTTATCTTTGTACTGAAAGTTTGACTTGAGTTAGCATTTTGTAAATCCTTTGAAAGTTAATGAAAAACAAATTTCTTTTTCAAATTTGGAGTATTTAGCTTTCTGTAGCGCATTTCATTGTTCCATGCCTTGCACCTATGTCATCTAAGGGCTGTTGGCCATTGGCTCTGGGGTTGGTGTTGAGGCCGACGCTAGAGTCGGTCTTGAGGCCGACTCTGGAGTCAGTGCTGAGGTTGAATTTGGGGCCGACTCTGAGGTCAGTACTGAGGCTGACTTTGGAGTCTATGTTGAGGCCGACACTAGAGTCAGTCTTGAGGCCAATGCTGGGGTCGGTATTGAGTTAGGACCAAGGGTCATGACTCGAGAGTCACTGAGACCAAGCCCGAGAGCCTTTTGAACCCCAGAGGTGACTCAGGAGTCTTTGAGACCTAGCCCGAGACCCTTTTGAACCTCGGAGGGTGACTCGAGAGTCTTTAAGACCAAGCGCGAAAGCCTTTTGAACCCCGAAGGGTGACTCGGGAGTCTTTGAGACCAAGCCCAAAAGCCTTTTGGAATCCATCTCGCAGAGCTGATTGGATGAGAGGAAAGAACATTTAGACTTATCTTTATTTCAATCGGCTAAATGTGTACATCATTGATAGTACCGATGGAGGTTGTCCGCATTCCAGGTGCAGGAGAGTGACTTTCCATCGAGTCCTTCAATCTGATATGCTCTACGATGAAGTGCTTCGATGATCCGATAGAGCCCTTCCTAGTTTGAAAATAGGTTGGCCCCTTCGTAGGCTTAGAGACTTCGGCTCATTTGAGGACTAAGTCCTCATAGAGGAATGCCTTGGAACGAACACAGGCATTGTAATATCTTGCAGCTCATTGGTGGTAGGCAGCCATCTTGAGCTGCACCCGATTACGTGCTTCCTCGATAAAGTCGAGGTTGGCCCTTAGCTGAGTAGGGTTATTCTCCTTATCGTACGACTCCATCCATGGGCTGGGGATGCCGATCTCTATGGGGATGACTGCCTCTGACCCAAACATGAGGCTGAAGGGGGTCTTTCCAATGGGAGTCCTTGGCGTTGTGTGATATACCCATAGTACGTTCGAGAGCTCCTCCACCCATCTACCTTTAAACTCGTTCAGCTGTATTTTGAGCCCCTAAAGAATGGTCCGGTTCGTAACCTCGACCACCCCATTTGTTTATGGGTGGCTGATGAAAGTAAACCACTGGCAGACACCCAGCTCAGTGCAGAATTTTTGAAAGGAGTGTTTTCAAATTGCCGATCATTATTTGTGATGAGGGTGTGGGGTAGCCCGAACCGATAAATGATGGACTTCCAAAAGAATGATCTCGTCTTACTCTCGATGATTTTTGCCAACACTTCGACTTTCACCCACTTAGTGAAGTGGTCGATGGTGATAAGTAGAAATTTTCACTGACTAAAGGCTGGAGGGACTGGTCTCAGGATGTCCATTCCCCACTAGGCGAAGGACCACGGAGCTGAGAGAGGACTCAGCTGGGAGGCTGGCTGCCACTGGATGTGAGCATGTCACTGGTAGCTATCGCACCTCCAAACCAACTCAACAACATCCTCTCACATAGTAAGCTAGTAGTACCCCTAGCGCAGGGCTTTGGATGCATGTGCTCTGTCCCCAGATGGTTCCCACATACACCTTCATGAATCTTTCAAAGGATATAGTTGGCATTCGTGGGGCCGATGCATTTGAGGAGAGGGTAAGAAAAGGACCTTCGATACAGTCGCCCATCTACCACCAGAAACTTGGAGTCTCGCCATTTGAGTAGCTTGGCCTTCGCATGATCGACAGGAAGGGTGCTGTCGGTGAGGTAGCAGACGTAGGCATCCATCCATATAGGCTCTTGGTTGACCGGCAGAGCCTCTTTTATCGCATCGATGCTTGGGACTTCTAGGTGCTCCACATAGGTTCTTCCCAGGGCTCCATCCACTGAGGTGGCCAAGCAAGACAAGGCATCAGCCCTAGCATTCTCATTTCTAGGGATATAGCTGATGCTAAAGTGAGTAAAGAATGAGGTCTATGATTGGACCTTACTCAAATATTAGGACATGATGTGATCTCAAGCTTCGTACTTTCCAGTGATTTGTTCAGAGATGAGTTAGGTATCGGTGAAAGCTCTGAGGCGCTTTGCTTCGAGCTTCCTCATGAGCTTTATTCTCGTCATTAAGGCTTCGTACTCAACTTGGTTATTAGTGGCTTTGAAGAGAAACCGAAGGGCATATTCCATCACCATCCCCTTCAGACTTGCAAGAATGAGGCCCACCCCACTCCCTTGGAAGTTTGAGGCATCGTCTACATGGAGAATCCAAGCCTCCCCTGCTCCTTCGGGCTCAGCATCTGAGGGTGCCACAAGAGGCTCTTCTAGCAGCTCTTCGGTCCAAGCGTATTCGATCAGAAAGTCTGCCAAAACTTGAGACTTCATGGCTGATCTCGATCAAAAGGATAGGTCAAACTCATCCAACTTGATTGCCCACTTAGCCAGCCGGTCGGAGGTGTTAGGACGGGACAGTATTACCTTGAGAGGTTGGTCCATGAGTATCATGATCGGATAAGCTTGGAAATAAGGCATGAGGCGCTGAGCAGAGGCCATTAGTGCAAAAATAATCTTTTTGATTTTAAAATACATGATCTTTGCATCATGAAGTACTTTGCTAGTATAGTAGATTGGCCTTTGCGCTTCGCCAGGGTCCACATGGACGAGGACGGAGCTGATCACCTCTAGGGAGGCGGCGAGATAGAGGAAGAGATCCTCCCTCTTCGTTGGCTTTGTCAGCAGTGCCAGGATATACAAAAACTCTTTTAACCCCTAGAAAGCTTTTTGACACTTCTTCATCCACTCGAAGCCATTTATCTTCCGCAACGCCTTGAAGAAGGGTAGGCACCGCTTGGCCGACTTTGACAGGAACCGACTTAGAGCTGCCATCCTTTTGGTGAGCTGCTACACTTTCTTCTTGTTAGCTAGTGGTCTCATATCGAGGATGGCTTGGATTTTCTTTAGGTTCATCTCAATCCCTCGCTGGGTTACCAGAAAACCCAGGAATTTACCTGCCATGACCCCAAATGCACATTTGCGGGGGGTTCAATCTCATCTGATAGCGGCGAAGGTTGTCGAAGGTTTTCCTCAAGTCAGCAACATGGTCGGCAGTGCAAACACTTTTGGTCAACTATCATCCACGTACACCTCCATGTTACGCCCGATTTGGCTTTCAAAAACCTTGTTCATCAGCCTTTGGTATGTGGCCCCTGCATTTTTTAGTCCGAAAGACATTACCTTATAGCAGTAGACGCCTTTTTTTGTCACAAAGGATGTAGCCTCCTCATCCCCCGAATCCATCCTTATCTGATTGTACCCCGAGAAGACATCCATAAAATTGAAAAGCTCATGGCCGGATGTGACGTCCACCAGCTGATCGATTTTGGGCAGTAAAAAGCTATCTTTAGGGCATGCCTTGTTGAGGTCGGTGAAGTCAATACAAACCTTCAACATTTATTGGCCTTACGGATCATCACCATGTTGGCCAATCAATCTGGATAGTGTGCCTCTCGGATATGGCTAGCGGTGATCAGCTTGCTAACCTCCTCATTGATGGTCATCTGCTGCTCGGGAGTGAAACTCCTCTTCTTCTGTCGGACTGATCGGCACTTTGGATCAATGTTGAGCTTGTGGGTGATCACCTCTGAGGGTATGCTAGGCATGTCTGATGTTAACCAAGTGAAGACGTCTAAATTAGCCCGCAGGAAGGTGAGAAGTTGGTCTCTCGCTTCTGCGGAGAGGAGTGCTTCGATTTGGACCGTCTTTGTCGGGTCCTCCCCTAGCGGGAAGGTTAGCAGATGCTCAGCCAGCTCTTTCCTTCTCTCATAATCTCTGGGATCAAATAGCTCCAGAGCCGATGGAGTAACCGCCTCCTGAGGACTAAGAGCTGTGTGGTAACAAAGTGGCACTGGGCTCCGCTCCTCGCGCACCTCCTCGATTCCTCCATTAGTGGGGATTCTGATGAGCAAACGCTTGGTGAAGATGATGGCATCTAAGAGATTCAGTTCGGATCGTCCGAGAATGGCGTTGTAGGCTAGGTGCACTTGGGCAACTTGGAACATCATAAGAACTGTGCTCTAGCATGGTGGCGTCCCTACTGTGATCGAGAGGGTGATCTCTTCTTTCACCTTTATAGAATCTTCTGTAAAGCCAACCAAAAGCATAGTAAATGAGAATGTCAGCCAAACTTCCACTATCGATGAAAATCTTCTTTACAGGGTGCTTAGCAATTGTCATAAAAATGACAATGCTATCATCATTAGGATTATCTACCCCCACTAGGTCTCCTTTAGAAAAGGAGATTACAGTATCTACTCCCTCGCCCCCCTGGCCTTTTTGAAGTACCGCCTGCCTCCCAAAAAATCATGGTAACCGTCTTCTCGGTCGAGGCATTATCGATGTTGACCTGGGTGGCCGAAGGCACCACTTGGCCTAGAGCAATTGGAGCCCCTTTCTGGATAAACTTTCCAAGATAGCCTCGCTGAATGAGCTCCTCGATCACCTGCTTCAGGTGATGACAGTCCTCCGTGTCGTGGTTGTTGTCCCGGTGGAAGTGACAGTAGAGGTTCTTATTGCGGGAAGCTTCGGGCTTTAGGGGAGCAGGACACTGAAGGTATGTCTTGCCCTCAATCTCCATTAGGATGTGGGATCTCAAAGGTGAGCAGAGGGGTAAGATGCTCCTCCTTGGGGATAAAATTCTGGGGTCGATTATCCAATCATCGTAGAGGCTCGGGCTTCTTGGGGCGAGAACCACTTGGCTCTGCGTGGACTTGCCTTTTGCTAGACCCTCCATCGGCTTCCCTTCGGATAGAATCAGCCTCGTCAGCGCAGATATACTTTGTGCGTGACTCAGAAGTTCAACATATAAACCAAGGGGCTTCTTATCGATAGAGTAGGTGAAGCGAGAGGGGCGGAGCTCTCGCTTCAGGGCCAAGGTGGCCACAGAATTATCGAGGTGGTAGACCTCGAGGGCAGCCACCTTGAATCGAGCCATGAAGTCTTTGAGTGACTCGTCGTCCTTCTATCAGATGAAAAATAGGCTATCGGCCACCCAAGAGATCTTTCGGCAAGCGTCGAAGTATGCCAAAAAGGCCTTCTTCAGTTGCCAAAATGAGTTGATGCTGCACGGCGGTAAGAAAGATTATCAGGCGCATGCAGCCTTCTGAAGGGTCATCGAAAAGGCGATGCAGAGGAGGGCATCAGTCACCCCTGGACTTGCATGAGGACCTTGTAGCTTTCTGGTGGTCCAGTGGATCGGTGGTGCAGTCATAGGGATCAAACTGGGGGAGATAGAATTGGGCAAAGATCGGTTCCTTCGAAATACAACGAGTCAATGGGGGGCAGCTATCATAGTCCACCTTCAGTAGATTGGGGATCCTACAGCAAGCTCCTCTAGCCGCTGGTTATATTCATCGAGTCACCGCTCTACCCGATGATTGATCTGACTATCAAAGGATTCCTTCCTTGAAGATTCAGAGGATGAATAGGGGGAGGGGCAGTGTTGGTGGAGATATCCTTGTTCAGACTCCTTCCCATGCCGCCATCTAGGAAGGCTGTCAGAATGGCAGGTGGGAGATCATGGCCTCTGGGGGCCTACCAGCGATGAGGCCTCGACGAAGCACAGCAACAAGGCTCTCATGAGGGGAGTCTATCGTGGGCGGACTTTTAGCTGGCCTGAAGGCCCGTAGAATGAGGCAGTGAAGACTGAGGTTTTTGTTGTGTGGCTATAGAATGTTGCTCTTGCAGGCTCCTAGACCACAGCTAGCAAGTTCTGGACTTGTTGGGCAAGGGTGGTGAATTGGTCGAGTTAAGTAACCAATGGCGGTGGTGGAGGCGGAGTAGGGAGGTTAACCTTCAGTTGCTTAGCCTACGGAGGATGCCCCCTAGCATGGCTGGTGAAGGCCTTCCGAGCACATGTAACTGCCATTTCTTTTTTGGAGGAGAATGAAGATCTGCTACTAGCCATCGCATGTATTTTTACCTCTCATCCCCCTTACCTAGTGTGGCAATCTGTTGACGCCAAATCACCTTTTTTGAAGCATCAGATAAGATCCAAAATTCGATAGCCAGGGAGGATGGATCTGAGAGTCTTTTGATGCCTCAACCTTGGACCAGAATTCTGCAAAAAAATCTTCGGGGGCTGGTTATTCCGACAGAGACCCTCCGACGCTTAAGTCAGTGGGCTGAAAAAATAGGAGTATCTCTTTTTTGGAGTTAGTTTTGAACTTGAAAAAGTTGAAGTCCCTTCTCATTATTGAGCGAAGGTTCTTACCCCTTTTTGGATAGTTGTTGATTTTGACACACCATGGTCTGACATGGGACGAGTGGTAAGGCCAGCAGCAATAGGGGGTGTCCATCTCATGGCCTGTCAGAACTGGCAGGCCACCTCTTTGTCTGATATGGGCGACTACAGTCGGTTGATGAGCTAAGTCTTGTCAAAAGCGATGCTGCAGATAGTTGGTAGGCCAAGTCTTGTTGGGCATGCACGGCAGCTAGTATGTGGGCCACGTGGGGCCGCAGGCAATAGGTGGACCATGTGGGACTGCAGGTGACAAGCGGATCACGCGGGACCGTAGTAGGTAGTGGGCCATGTGGGCGCTGAGGCTGATGCAGGACAAAGGTAGGGATGATTATACAGTCAATGAATTGATGAAAATTGATTTTTTAAAGTATTTTAGAAGATGGCTAATTCATCCAAAAATAAAAGAAAAAGTAGGAGAGCAAATTATGTGATGTAGAAAGTAACGGTTCAGGAATAGAACTTTTAGAAAAATAAAGAAGCGTACTAGGATAGTCTGAAATTGAGAAACTCCAGAGAAGACATGCTCATGAACTTTCACAGAATCAGAATCATAAAGTAAGGAAAAGGTTGATTTACCCGACGATGATGTGCTCCTAGTGTTAGTAGAAGATCTTTCGCTAGCAGGCAGGATTTCTGGATAAGAAAATTATCTTCCATGTGAAGTTTCTTGATCTTGATTCAGGGCCAAAGAAGGCATCCTTGGCTTTGGAGATGACTCAAGAGAGGGGCAGTGGCTTTGAAGATGAATCAAGAGAGGGGCGGCATCTTTGAAGATGAATCAAGAGAGAGGGCGACGGCTTTGGAGATGGATCAAGAGAGAGGGCAACGGCTTTAAGATAGATTAAGGGAGAGGACGGCGGCTAGGGTTTCAAGTAGGAATGCCTAGAATTTAGGAGGAGGGGTTGGTGGTCGGTTATGAGATGGTGATATGAGGATTAGGGTTTGTTTGGTGGAGTTTGGTAGAGGAGATGGATTAGACTAGGGTTTAGTAACAAGAATACTTCGGCCTCACGCTTAACTCCCTTACGAAGGATCAATTGCTTAAGAAAACAAAATTAGAACTTGGAAGAAAGTTCTCGAAACTTTTTTTTTATTCATTCATATCGTTATTCATCGTTTCAAGAGAAAAGGGTTTTATAAACATTTTATGCTATTACAAGGTAAGTTCAATAATTAGAGTACTAAATGATAGGGATTACAAAATATGGTAGAATATATGTCATTGTAGAGCAAAGATTCTTCTTCCCTTCATCTGGTTCGACCAAAATGGCAGCAGTAAGATATGGTTCCAACTGTGGAGGCAAGGGACCACAAGCAAAGAAGGAAGCTTTGGGGTGACATCTTTCTTTCTTTTGTCAACAAGGCCTATATGGGGTGCAAGATCCTTTCCAGAATGGTTGAGATGCTATTCTTTATTTCCATTAAAGCATAGTAGGAAACCATCGAATTTCTTTCTCATGGGATACCCAAGGTTGCCAAAATTATTGGTGGCAACATGGAGGGACAAGGTTGATTCCACGTCATCAATCCTGATGTAGACTGTTGCCCAGATGTAGCAACTCAAGAGGAGGGTGAATTGGGTTATTAAAAATTGATTACTATGCAGATACGTGCTTAAACCCTAATTTTGATTTACAGCGGTGAAGTGGGGTGCATAGAATAATAACAATAGAGAATCAAACAACCACAAACACAGGAGTTTATAGTGGTTCAGTGCCAAACTCAGCACCTACATCCACTCCCCAAAACCTTTGGAAATTCCACTAATCGTACCACAATGATTACAACCTCTAGCCTTCCCTGACTAGCCCTCTTATTTATACGGCACAAGGCAGCCAAAAACCCCTAGCCAAACCAGGCTAGTCCTCTTGTTTCACGGCACAAGGAAGCCAACAATAATCAAGGGTTAACACTAACTCTTTTACAAAATAATCAGAGAATGATAAAGAGAAGCTCCTACAATGAGCAAATATCCAGAGTATACTTTACAACTTTTGAAGCAATAATTTCAGCAATAAATGAATGAGGTCGAAGTAGCTGAAGCCTTGATTGCTTTGAAAAACTTCAAAGATCTGGACGACTTTTTGGAGCAATGAATGAACTTGAATGCACAGCAACTCTCTTATCAACCACTCAACAATATGCAGTAAAAGCTCTTTTCTTGGATTTCTTCCTCTTGTAATCTCTTTTTCAAAAATCATCACAGTGTGCTTCTAATCATAGCTATTTATAATAATCCAACAAAAAAATATCTGTTAGATACATTAGGAACAAATAAAAATAAAAATGGAAAGAAAATATAACCATTGTAAAATGTTTCCCTTAAGCATTGAATGCAGGTCTCCATTTGAGAAAGGAAGAACCCTGAAACAATTCAAAAAATCAAAAGTTAAATATAGTTGAAAATAGAAATAAGGAGAGAGTAGAGAGAAAGAGCACGCTCAAGAACTCAGGCGGTAGTTGACTGGAAATAACTCCAGGTAGCTGAAGACTTGAATGCATTCGGCCAAGAGGTAAGCAGGAAATCCCAGCTAGCTAGTCAGCTAGCTCACAAGAGAGGCCACGGCAAAGAAAACGTCCAGATAGGTAGCTCCTTAGACAGCTAAACAATTCCTAATTAGCTTCCCAACTAACTAACAACAAAGCAAATTGGCTAGGAGCAAAAGTGCAGAGTGCTTAGTTAGCTCAGTAGCTAACTAAACAAAAGATAGTTAGCTCTTCAGCTAACTAAAGAGCAAATCAAATGACAGAGGAAACAGGAGCAAGCTATGGTAGTTAGCTCCCCAGCTAACTAAAAAATGATGGCTCACGGCTTGCAGGAAACACAGAGAATGGGAATTAGTTCAACAGCTAACTAAAGAAAAGTTAGTTAGCTCACTAGCTAACTAAGTTCAAAAACAATAGAGAGCCCGTCCAACATAGTTAGCTCTCCAGCTAACTAAGGAGAAAAGCAACATAGAGATTGCCCAAGCTAGTTTGCTAACTAGCTAACTGAGCAAAAAGGCAACCATACGGTAAGATAAAATAGCTAGCTTTCCAGTTAACTAATCAACAGGTAGCTAGCTCTCCAGTTAACTACAGAAACCATTCAAACGACCAAGAGAGAAGAAGTTAGCTCTCCAGCTAACTAAAATTTGCATGCACACGGCTTCAAGCTTTCCTGTGAAAAATAGTTAGCTAAGCAGTTAGCTCCAAGTCAAAGCAGTTAGCTAACAAGATACGCTAGCTAGCTAGGAGATCCAGCAGCTAGCTTAACAGTTAGCTAAAAATAAAGAGCATTCGGTCAGGAATGTTAACAGGCAATGGTAGCTAGCTAAAATGAAATCCAGTTAGCTCAAAGGCATCCCAAGCTAGCTAACCAGCTAGCTAAAATTGGAGGACGTTCGGTCAGCAAAAGTGACGAGCACCTTAGCTACCTGAAAAAACTCCAGCTAGCTAACCAGCTAGCTTAAATAAGCAACTGTTTGGCCAATATCACAGAGACAACTTACTAATTAGCTGAATATCGTGCCAGCTAGCTAAATGGAATAACAAGTTAGCTAACCAGTTAACTCCTATGCCAATAAAATTATCTAAGGCAAAATAGAATGAAGTACTCTCTTACCAATCAATTTTGCATGAAGATACTTACTTGCAAAGCGAATGAACTTCCCTATATTAAGCTTAGAGTTACCTAATAGTTTTGTAATCATCAAAATCAATCTTGGGTCAACAATCTCACCCTTTTTGATGATGACAAAACCCTTAAGCATGAAAGAAGCAAATATAGGAAGTTCAATAAATAGATAGGAGTGTAATCAGAAAAACATTACTTTCTCCCCCTGTCAATCTGAATAAGTGAACTCTTTTCTCCCCCTGAATATATGGAGTTATTATTTTACTCCATTCCTTAATGTATGCAATATTCTTCTCCCCCTTTTTGTCATTAATCAAAAAGAAGTTTGAAGAGTCTTGCAATAAATTTAAGCATAACTTATCAAGGAGATGTCATTATCCATACATAATTAGAGCAGTCATTCAGATCATTACAAAATAGAGTAAAGACAATATAAATATTACATGTCATGATTTCAAGTCATAAAACATTCATTACACAAACATTCATTACAAAGCATAAAACATATCATTACAAACAGTAGAGTCAATTCAAATCTTACATGCAAAGTCATAAAGCATAAAGTCATAAACATGCATTACATAAACGATACCAAGTACTTTCACTACATAAGTCAAGCACAATCACTTGTCGTTATTTAAAGAAGAAATATGCACTGAAGAAACATTTGGCTTGTTTGAAGATCCAGGCTGTGTCGGTAGAGTACAGATGTGCGGATGAGAATAAGAAGCATCAGGCCAGAGGCGGTAGAAAGAGTGATGTAGGTCTCCATGAGATGACTCAGCCCAGAGAGATATGCGGTCCAATGGTCGATAGCGTTTGTTGCATCTCGGGTTGGGTCTCGTTGGATCTCATTTGGTATTCTACCCACTCTGCATTAGTTTCAAAATTCTCAAGCTTACCTTTTAGGAAATTTATCTCTTTTAGGATTCGGTCCATGATAGATTCACTGTGATGAAAAACTCTTCCATTGAGAATGTTCACATCATGGACAAGTTGATTAAGAGTAATTTTAAACTGAGATATGGTCTCAAAAATAGAAGAAATATGTGGTACAAGAGTCTGATGATTGACAGAAGAAGCACTGTCTCCAGAGCTTCGACTAGAAGTGAAAAGGGTCAATTCACTGATAATATGGCAGATTTGATCATCACATAGATGAACGATAGGAAGAGAGCAGGAGCAGGATTGTCATTTCGATAAGAAGGTCCAGAAGCATTCATATTGGGTGGATCAGATAGAAATGGATTTTGGTCAGCAGTCATAGCAGTAAGGTAAGGATTTGGTTGGTTAAAGTCAAAATTGAAGAAGTTCTAAGGAGAACAAGTGGATTGAGTCATATTTGGCGGCGGCATACTAGACTGACCAGATCTTGATCTAACCTTTAACTAAATACCATCTCGTTTGGCAAAGTCCATACGGTGCAGTGAATGCATTAAATACGTCAGAATGATGTAATGCCACTGCAGTTTCTTCCTTACGTTTAATATTGAAAAACTCAAATATATATGTGAGAAACATTCCATAGGGCAATGCAGCCTTAGATCTAGATAGAGATTCTTTCATTATGGTCATCATTAGCTGAGGTAGATCAACAGGGTCTTCTATTAAGATGTCATACATTAAGCATATGTCCCTATCATTTACAACATTAAACGAACCAGCACGTGGGGCAAGGATTTTGGCAATAATACTATAGAATAACCTATTTTCTACATATAACATATTTGCATCTAGAGTTTCAATATTACCAGCTTCATTGTCGTCAATATTAAGGATTAAACCTATTTTATATCCACGTTCACTAGGAAGGACTTCTAAGAAACCATTAGATGAAATATTTAGGGCACAACCTAACGTTTTGCAATATAGGTCGATTTTAGTCTTTTTCACGAAGGAAGAAATAGTTCCACTACCAAAAGATATGTTTTCATAAAATTCCTTAATAAGCTCAGGATAATAGGTCTCTTGGTAGATAAAAGCTTATCCCAACCTTGATTAACTAACCGTTTTTCAATTTTAAAGCCTTCTTGTTCTAAGAAGTTAAAATCGACTAACCTTCCATGAGCGAAAGATTTAGAAGCAAGAAGAGAGTTGATCTGGGATGAAGAAGTAGTAGACTTCTGGCAAGATCATCATAATCATCATCTATTGCGATTGCCTTCTTCTTGGAGCCATCAACTATCTTCAAGATGGATTTGATAGATTAAATGAATGGAGGAAAGGATTGATAGAAGGATTGATGGAATGAATGAAGAGAGGATGAGAATGAGAGGAGGGGAGGAGAAGACGATCGGTTAAGGGAGACGGCTTGAAATGAAAAATCGGTTTGAGAGAAAAAGGTTATATAGGGAGAGAGCTTGATGGTTAGCTGGCCAGGTGACTATTTGGTTGCCTGGTCGGTTAACTACCATCAAAAGAGAGAAGAAGCTTGCAAATGATCGGTTGGTGAAAAAATTAATGGAAGTAGGCTTTCATAAAGATGAAAAGACTTAAAACTCACAGCATTTAATTTGATACGATGTCCCTTTTAATTGATGTGATTTAAAGATGTTATGAATCATGTCAATTCATTAATTGATTCATTAAATGGTTGGATCAAACATCCCTAATTCTCTTCTGATTTCATAAAATTTTGTTTCATCAAGAGGCTTAGTGAAAATATCAGCAATTTAATTTTTAGTATTTAAAAATTTAATAACAATATTTCCATTATTTACATGATCTCTAATGAAATGATGTCTAATTTCAATATGTTTTATTATGGAATGTTGAATAGGATTCTTGGTTAAACTGATTGCACTTGTATTATCACATTTTATAGGTATGGCTTTTTGTTTAATACCATAATCTTCTAGCTGTTGCTTAATCCATAAGATTTGAGCACAGCAACTTCCAGCTGCAATGTATTCGGCCTCGGCCGTAGACAGTGCTACTGAAGTTTGCTTTTTGCTAAACCATGAAATTAAGTTAACACCTAGAAACTGGCAAGTTTTAGTGGTTGATTTCCTATCTAATTTACATCCAGCAAAGTCTGAATCAATGTAGCCTATTAAGTCAATGCTAAATTGTTTGTCATACCATATACCTAAATTTACTGTTCCATTTAAATATTCTTTTAACAGCAAGCAAGAGTGATTCTTTAGGATTGGCTTGATATCTTGCACACATGCAAACATTGAATAAAATATCTGGCCTACTAGCAGTTAAATATAATAATGATCCAATCATGCCTCTATATAATTTTAAATCAATAGACTTTTCAGAATTATATGATTCAAGTCTAAATGATGAGCTCATAGGGGTACCGATACTCTTGGATGTCTCCATGCCAAACTCTTAATCATTTCTTTGGTATATTTGGATTGGCTTATGAAGATCACATCTTTGCTTTGTTTAATTTGTAGTCCGAGGAAGTAGTTCAGCTCACCCATCATACTCATCTCGAACTCTCCCTGCATAAGCTTAGCAAAGTCCTTGCACAAAGAATCATTAGTGGCACCAAATATGATATCATCAACATAGATTTGAATAATTAATATAACTTTATTTTTCTTTTAATAAATAAAGTTGTATCCATAGTTCCTCGAATGAAATCATTACTAGTCAAGAATTTGCTTAATCTTTCATACCACGCCCGGGGCGCTTGTTTCAAACCATACAAAGCTTTGTTCAATTTGAAAACGTGGTTTGGAAACAAGTGATTTTCAAAACCGGATGGTTGTTCCACAAAAACTTGTTCAACAATGTATCCATTTAAGAAAGCGCTTTTAACATCCATTTGATATAATTTAAAATTCATAAAACAAGCATAAGCAAGAAGTAATCTAATAGCTTCTAATCTAGCAACTGGGGCATAAGTTTCATCAAAATCAATTCCCTCTTCTTGATTATAACCCTTAGCTACTAATCTTGCCTTATTTCTAATTATATTACCATGTTCATCTAATTTGTTTCTATAAACCCATTTAGTTCCAATAATATGATGATCATGAGGTCTTTCAATAAGAGTCCAAACATTATTTCTTTCAAATTGGTGAAGTTCCTCATGCATGGCATTAATCTAATCAACATCATTTTTAGCATCATCATAGCATTTAGGTTCAATTTTAGATACAAAGCTAAGTTATTACAAGCATCTCTAAATGATAATCTAGTTCTAACTCCTTGAGAAGGATCACCAATAATTTGATCTTTAGGGTGACTAAGAACATACCTCCAACCTCTTTCTAATTCAGTATTATCTTGTGAGGCTTCAGGTAGGTCAGTGTTCCCTTCTTCATTTTCCTCTTGTATATCTGAGTCGTTCTTATCCTTCAGTGTGATGTTCTTAAATTGATCTTCAATGTCATCTGCATCATTTATACATTTTCCTTCCTTGATGGAAGACCATTAGATTCATCAAAGATAACATGAATTGATTCTTCAACTACTAAAGTCTTTTTATTGAATATTCTAAAAGCTCTACTATGTAAAGAATAACCGAGAAATATTCCTTCATCAGACTTAGCATCAAATTTATCAAGGTTTAATTTTTCATTATTTAATACAAAACATCGGCATCCAAAAACATGAAAGTAACTTATATTAGGTTTTCTTCCTTTCCAAAGCTCATAAGGAGTCTTTTTCAAAACAGGTCTAATTAATGCACGATTTAAAACATAACATGCAGTGTTGATAGCTTCTGCCCAAAAATATTTTAGAAGATTGCTTTCACACAATATGGTACGCGCCATTTCCTCTAATGTTCTATTCTTTTTTCACTACTCCATTTTGTTGTGTGTTCTTGGTGCAGAAAAATTATGTTCAATTCCATTTTATTACAAAATTCTTCAAAAGATTTATTTTCAAATTCTTTTCCATAATCACTTCGTATTGACAAAACAGAAGAATTTTTTTGTTTGTAATTCTTTTAAATAATTTTTGAAATGCTGGAAATGCTTCATCTTTACTAGATAGAAATAAAACCCATATAAAGCGAGAGAAATCATCAATAACAACAAAACCGTATCTTTTTCCTCTAGACTAGTTGTTCTTGTAGGACCAAATAAATCCATATGCAAGAGCTCCAAAGGTCTAGTGGTTGAAACTAAATTCTTTGATTTAAAAGATGCTCAGGTTTGTTTTCCAAATTGACAGGCATTGCAAATCTTATCTTTTTCAAAAATAAGTTTTGGCAAACCATGTACTAAATCCTTCTTAATTAATTTAGATAGTAAATCCATGCTTGCATGAGCTAGCCTACGATGCCATAACCAACTATTATCAGTTTTATTGTTTGTAGCAACTAGACAATCAATATTTTGATCATGCAAATCATTTAAATTAACAATGTATACATTACCATGCCTTTGACCAACAAAGTTCATGTTTTCATTAGCAGATTTTTAACAATGCATAGGGATGATTCAAATGTAACATTAAATCCTTTGTCATATAATTGACTAATACTAAGTAAATTATGTTTCAGTCCTTTCACAAGCAAAACATTATCAACATAAGCATGAGGTGTGATACCTATTTTTCCAATGCCAATTATTTTTTCTTGGCCATTATCACCGAAAGTAACAACACCTCCATCTTTTGCTTCCAAAGTGATGAATTGCGATTCATCACCGGTCATGTATCTTGAGCACCCACTATCTAAGTACCATTGTCTTTAATTGCTCGGGTTGCAAGACACACCTCATCATTATCAGCCATGAAGCAAACATTTGCAACTTCAGTTTTCTCTTCATCTTCTAAACTTGTTGCTTCACTGTCGCTCCAAGTAGCCATCATTGCCTTCTTCTTTATTCTTTTCTTTCTTTAATAATGGACAATTTGGTCTGATGTGTCCAGGCTTCTTGTACTCATTGCATGTAGGAGGTTCACTCTTTTCTTATTTTTGCTATGATCTCCTTTGATAAAATATTTCCTTTTTCTAAATTTCTTTCTCTTCATGAACTTTTTAAATTTCCTTGAAATAAGTACCATCTCATCATCTTTCTCACTATCACTTGTGGTTTCTTCACTTTCATCTTCTTGAGTTGCACTCTTCAATGCCATGGTCCTTTTCTTCTTTGATTCATCTTCATCGATATGTTGTCATTGCTGAAGCTCATGAGTCATCAAAGAACCGACCAACTCTTCAAGTATAAAGTGTTGAGATCTTTTGCTTCTTGAATTGCAGTGACTTTTGCTTCCCATGTCCTAGGTAAAGATCTTAAGATTTTTCTAACAAGATCATTGTTAGCATAAGATTTTTCAAGAATTTTCAGTCCATTAATAATGTCAGTAAATCTTGTAAACATATCAGTAATATTTTCAGCAAGATCCATCTTAAATAATTCATACTTATGAACAAGCATATTTATTTTGGATTCCTTGACTTGATTTGTACCTCATGGGTGACTTCAAGTCTATCCCAAATTTTCTTAGCAGACATGCAAGTTGATATGCGATTAAACTCATTTGCATCAAGAGAGCAATAAAGAACATTCATAGCCTTAGCATTTAATTGAGCTAATTTTTGTCTTGCTCATCCCATTCAGATTCAGGTTTTTCAATATTAATATTTTAATTATAATAGTGGGTGTGTGTGGTCCATTAATTATGATTCCCCATAAATCATAATCTAGTGCTTGAATGAAGATTTTCATTCGTGCTTTCCAATATGTGTAATTTGTTCATTGAACAAAGGTAGTCTATTAGTTGATTATCCTTTAGTCAACATAGAACTCATTGGGATATTACTACTGATCTTTGGCTCCAAACTAATCAAAGCTATAGGAATCAAGAGTACTCTGCTCTGATACCACTTATTGCCCAGATGTAGCAACCCAAGAGGGGGGTGAATTGGGTTATTAAAAATTGATTACTATGCAGATATGTGCTTAAACCCTAATTTTGATTTGCAGCGGTGAAGTGGGGTGCACAAAATAATAACAATAGAGAATCAAACAACCATAAACACACAGGAATTTATAGTTGTTCGGTGTCAAACTCAGCACCTACATCCACTCCCCAAAACCTTTGAGAATTTACTAATCGTACCACAACGATTACAACCTCTAGCCTTCACTAACTAGCCCTCTTCTTTATACGGCACAAGGTAGCCAAAAACCCCTAGTCAAACTAGGCTAGTCCTCTTGTTTTACGGCACAAGGAAGCCAAAAACCCCTAGCCAAACCATGCTAGTCCTCTTGTTTCACGGCACAAGGAAGCCAATAATAATCAAGGGTTAACACTAACCCTTTTACAAAATAATCAGAGAATGATCAAGAGAAGCTCCTACAATGAGCAAATATCTAGAGTATACTTTACAACTTTTGAAGCAATAATTTTAGCAATAAATGAACGAGGTCGAAGTAACTGAAGCCTTGATTGCTTTGAAAAACTTCAAAGATCTGGATGAATTTTTTGAAGCAATGAATGAAGTTTTTGGAGCAATGAATGAACTTGAATGCACAGCAACTCTCTTATCAACCACTCAATAATATGCAGTAAAAGCTCTTTTCTTGGATTTCTTCCTCTTGTAATCTCTTTTTCAAAAATAGTCAGTGTGCTTCTAATCACAGCTATTTATAATAATCCAACAAAAAATATCCGTTAGATACATTATGAACAAATAGAAATAAAAATGGGAAGAAAATATAACCGTTGTAAAATGTTTCCCTTAAGCATTGAATGCAGGTCTCCACTTGAGGAAGGAAGAACCCTGAAACAATTCAAAAATCAAAAGTTAAATGTAGCTGAAAATAGAAATAGAGAGAGAGTAAGAGAGAAAGAGCACGCTCATGAAATCAGGCGGCAGTTGACTGGAAATAACTCCAGGTAGCTGAAGACTTGAATGCATTCGGCCAAGAGGTAAGCAGGAAATCCCAGCTAGCTAGTTAGCTAGCTCACAAGAGAGGCCATGGCAAAGAAACGTCCAGATAGGTAGCTCCTTAGGCAGCTAAACAATTCCTAGTTAGCTTCCCAGCTAACTAACAACAAAGCAAATCGGCCAGGAGCAAAAGTTCAGAATGCTTAGTTAGCTCAGCAGCTAACTAAACAAAAGATAGTTAGCTCTTCAGCTAACTAAAGAGCAAATCAAACGGCAGAGGAAACATGAGCAAGCTATGGTAGTTAGCTCCCCAGCTAACTAAAAAATGATGGCTCACGGCTTGCAGGAAACACAAAGAACTGGAGTTAGCTCAACAGCTAACTAAAGAAAAGTTAGTTAGCTCACTAGCTAACTAAGTTCAAAAATAACAGAGAGCCCGTCCAACATAGTTAGCTCTCCAGCTAACTAAGGAGAAAAGCAACAGAGAGATCGCCCAAGCTAGTTAGCTAACTAGCTAACTGAGCAAAAAGGCAACCATACGGTAGGATAAAACAGCTAGCTTTTCAGTTAACTAACCAACATGTAGCTAGCTCTCTAGTTAACTATAGAAACCATTCAAACAGCCAAAGAGAGAGGAAGTTAGCTCTCCAGCTAACTAAAATTTGCATGTGCACAGCTTCAAGCTTTCCTGTGAAAAATAGTTAGCTAAGCAGTTAGCTCCAAGTCAAAGCAGTTAGCTAACAAGATACGCCAGCTAGCTAGGAGATCCAACAGCTAGCTTAACAGTTAGCTAAAAATAAAGAGCATTCAGCCAGGAATGTTAACAGGCAATGGTAGCTAGCTAAAATGAAATCCAGTTAGCTCAAAGGCATCCCAAGCTAGCTAACCAGCTAGCTAAAATTAGAGGACGTTTGACCAGCAACAGTAACGAGCACCTTAGCTACCTGAAAGAACTCCAGCTAGCTAACAAGCTAGCTAACCAGGTAGCTTAAATAAGCAACTGTTTGGCCAATATCCCAGAGACAACTTACCAGTTAGCTGAATGTCATGCCAGCTAGCTAAATGGAATAACAAGTTAGCTAACCAGTTAACTCCCAAGCCAATAAAATTATCTAAGGCAAAATAGAATGAAATACTCTCTTACCAATCAATTTTGCACGAAGATACTTACTTGCAAAGTGACCGAACTTCCCTGTATTAAGCTTAGAGTTGCTTAATAATTTTGTAATCATCAAAATCAATCTGGGGTCAACATAGACGAATCCAATCCATGCAGAGCTCCAAGGGTAGGGTATGAATAAGGTTGGAGAAGATCGGATGGTTGTCCAATACTACCTAATCTGAGGCTTCTTCTGAATATCTTCAGCAGGGTCTTAACAAGAGTAATACACTTTCCTTGAATTATTACAGGACTCAAATAAAATAAAAATGCATGGCCTAAACATTGGACTAAACTAAACTTGACTGACTCAGTAATAAACTGGACTCAACCAACTAGAAAAAATATATGACTTCTAGGGTTCAGAGATCCAAATGGAACCCTACAACCTTTTTCTCACTCTTGCTCATGCACCAGAGGCTGACTCTAGAGTCAGTGCTGAGGCTAACGCTAGACTTGGTCTTGAGGATGACTCTAGGGTCGGTGTTGAGGTCGACGCTAGATTCGGTCTTGAGGATGACTTTGGGGTTACTATTGAGGCCGACTCTGTAGTCGGTCTTAAGGCCGACTTTGGAGTCGATGCTGAGGCCGAAGGTGACACATCGGATTATAACAAAAGACTTTAGTTGTTTGATTTTACCTTCGTCAGTTAGCCTCGTCCGTTAACTGTAACATGGCTTGATCAGCCACATCAATGTGCTTGTGTATATTTTGACAGCATACATTATGATTTTATATACATTATTTGTTGACATTTTTTGATTATAAATGTATATGACCTATGATATATGATGTGAGATTAGACATATATATATTTTGTTAGCATGAGTTATGATGTTGATATTATGAATTTGCAAATTGATTTGCATATCTAAATATTAAAAGCAGTGATGTTGGGGGGAGATGCAATAAAAAGGCATATATGTAGACCTAGTTATTGAGAGATGATGTGGTGGCATCGAGGGTTGGGATTATGGTTGGTTTCAGTACAATATAGAACTCGTGGGGTGAATGCTTAACTTTGTTTATGAAAAGTAATCCAGATTACCACTACAAGATAGATTATCATTAAAAATATATACCAAACATAGTTATTTGGTGGGCCCTGATATGGCTGATCAAGCCATATTATAGTTAATGGACGAGGCTAACTGACAGAGGTAAAATTAGACAACCAAAGTCGTTCATTCGTTATGATCCGATGTGTCACCTTCGGCCTTAGCACCGACTCCCGCATCGGCCCCAAGACTGACTACAGTGTCAGCCTTAAAACTGACTCCAACATCGGCCCCAAGACCGACTCCAGCGTTAACCCCAAGATCGACTCCATTGTCGGCCTTAGTACCGACTCCAAGGTTGGCCTAAGCACCAACTCTAGAGTCGGCCTCGGTGACCACGTGGCCCACTACCTACCATGGTCCCATGTGGTCCGTCTACGGCCCCACGTGGCCCACCTACCAGCTGCAATGCACGCCCGACAAGACCTAACCTACCAACCATATGTAGTGCCACTCCTGACAAGACTTAGCCCATCAATAGGCCATATCTGCCCATGTCAGACTAGGGGGTGGCCTGCCAACCCTGACAGGCCATGAGGTGGATACCTCCTGTTGTTGTTGGTCTTACCACTCATCGCATGTCAGACCATGGCATCTCGAAATCAACAACTATCCAAAAAGGGGTAAGAGGGACTTTCGGCCATGTATAAGAACCTTCGCTCAATAATGAGAAAGAACTTCAACTTCTTCAACTTTAAGAATTTCTCTAAATCCTTAGCTAACTCCCGAAAAAAGGAAGATACACTACTATTTTCTAGACCACTCACTTGAGCGTTGGAGGGTCCCCGCCAAAACAATCGGCTCACAGAGACTTTTTTGCAGGATCCCAGTTCGAGGTTAAGGCATTGAAAGACTCCCAACTCCATCCTTATTGGCTGTCGAGTTTCGGATCTTACCTGATGTTTCAAAGAAAGTGATTCGGTGACAACAGATTGGCATGCCAAGAAGAGAGAAAGAGAGGCAAAATACCTACGAAGGCTAGTAGCTGATTTCCATTCTCCTCCAAGAAGGAAATGGTGGTTACACATGCTCCAAAGGCCTCCACCAACCATGCTAGGGGGCATCCTCCACAGGCTGAGCAATCAGAAGTTAACCTCCCTGCTCCACCTCTACCACCGCCACTAGTTACTTAACCCGACTAGCTTGCTGCCCTTGACCCAGCAAGTTTAAGACCTGGTGGCTATGGTCTGGGAGCTGCAAGAGCAACATTTTGTGACCACATAGCAACAACCTCAGCCTTCTCCACCTCAGGCAGCATGCCCCTAGGCCAATGGAAGCTAGAGGATTTGAATCAACTTCACCTACCTTAACAAGGCATGCTCCAAAGACAGCTTTTTACTATCTAGAATTGGCCAATTGGTGGATGCCACATCCGGCCACGAGCTTTTCAGTTTCATGGATGCATTCTTGGGGTACAACCAGATAAAAATGAACTTGGGGAACAAGGAGGCCACTTCCTTCATGACCGAGAAGGACGTTTACTGCTACAAGGTAATGGCCTTCAGACTAAAGAATACAGGGGCCACATACCAGAGGCTGACGAACAAAATTTTTGAAAGCCAAATCGGGCACAACATAGAGATGTACATGGACGACTTGTTGACCAAAATGTTTGCACCGCCAAACATGTTGCTGACTTAACAGAAACCTTCAACAACCTTAGCCGCTACTAGATGAGGCTGAACCCCCGCAAATATGCATTCGGGGTCACGGCGGATAAGTTTTGAGGGTTCATAGTAACCCAGCAAGGGATTGATGTAAACCTGGAGAAGATTTGAGCCATCCTCGATATGAGACCACCGGCCAACAAGAAGGATGTGCAGCGACTTACCGGGAGGGTGGCAGCTCTAAGCCAGTTTCTATCAAAATTGATCGAGCGATGCCTACCCTTCTTCAAGGCATTGCGGAATATAAACAGCTTCGAGTGGACAGAGGAGTGTCAGAAAGCTTTCAAGAGGCTAAAGGAGTTTTTGTCTATCTTGTTATTGCTGTCGAAGTCGATGGAAGGAAAAGATCTCTTCCTCTATCTCGCTACCTCTCCGGAGGCAGTCAGCTCAGTCCTTGTCCACGTGGATCCTGATGGAGCGCAAAGGCCAGTCTACTACACCAATAAAGTACTTCATGATGCAGAGACCAGGTATTTCAAAACTGAGAAGATTATTTTTGCGCTAATATTCTTCGCTCAACGTCTCAAGCCTTACTTCCAAGCCCATCCAATCATGGTGCTCACGAACCAACCTCTCAAGGCAATCTTGTCTTGTTCTAACACCTCCGATCGACTGACTAAGTGGGCGGTCAAGCTGGGGGAGTTTGATCCATCATTCCGACCGAGATTGGCCATGAAGTTTCAAGTCTTGGCAAACTTTCTGGTCAAGTGCACTTGGACTGAAGAGCAGTCAAAAGAGTTCCACATGGTGCCCTCAGACGCTGTGCCCAAAGAGGTGGGAGAGGACTGGGTTCTCCATGTGGATGGTGCACAAACTCCCAAGAAAGCAGAGTAGGCCTCATCCTCGCAAGCCTAGAGGGGACGGTGGTGGAATACGCCCTCTGGTTTCTTTTTAAAGCCACTAATAACCAAGCCAAGTACGAAACTTTACTAGCGGGAATAAAACTCGCAAGGGAGCTCGAAGTCAAGCGTGCCTTAGAGCCTTCGCCGACTCCTAGCTCATCTCCGAACAAATCACCAGAGAGTATGAAGCTCGGGACCCCACCACATCCCGATACCTGAGTAAGGTCCAATCACAGACCTCATTCTTTTTTCACTTTAGCATTAGCTACTTCCCTAGGGCCAAAAATGCCAGGGCCCATGCTCTATCTCGGTTAGCCACCTCAGTAGACGAGGCCCTAGGAAAAACCTACGTGGAGCATCTGGAGGACTCGAGCATCGATACAGTAGAAGAAACTCTATCGATCGTCCAAAAACCTATGTGGATGGATGCCTACATCTGCTACCTCACTGATGGCACCCTTCCTGTTGATCATACGGAGGCCAAACTACTCAAGTGAAGAGCCTCCAAGTTTCTAGTGCTAGACGGGCGACTGTATCGGAGATCCTTTTCATATCCCCTCCTCAAGTGCATCGGCCCTGCGAATGCTAACTATATCCTTCGCAAGATTCATGAAGGTGTCTACGGAAACCATCTGGAAGGCAGAGCGCTGGCCTATAAGGCCCTGCACCAGGGGTACTATTGGCTTATCATGTGGGAGGATGCCGCTGAATTGGTCCAAAAGTGCGATTGCTACCAGCGATATGCCAACATCCAGTGGCAGCTAACTTTCCAACTGAGTCCTCTATCAGCTCCATGGCCCTTCGCCAGTAGGGAATGGATATCTTGGGGCCATTTCCCCCGGCCTTCGGTCAGCGAAAGTTTCTACTCATCTCCATCAACCACTTCACTAAGTGGGTGAAGGCCGAGGCATCGGTAAAGATCACCAAGAGTAAGGTAAGATCTTTCTTTTGGAAGTTCACCATCTTCCAGTTTGGGCTACCTTATACCCTCATTACCGATAACGGCTAACAATTTGACAATGCCTCCTTTAGAAAATTTTGTGTCAAGCTGGGTGTTTGCCAGCGATTCACTTCCATCGGCTACCCACAAACAAATGGGACGGCCAAGGCTATGAATCAAACCATCCTTCAGAGGCTTAGAACATAGCTGGATGAGTTCAAAAGTAGATGGATGGAAGAGCTCTCAAACGTGATATGGGCGTATCACATGACGCCAAGGACTCCCATTGGAGAGACTTCCTTCAACCTCATGTTCGGATCAAAGGCAGTCATCCCGGTAGAGATTGGCATCCCCAGCCCCCTGATGGAGTCATACGATAAGGAGGATAACCCTAATCAACTATGGGCCAACCTCGACTTCATCGAAGAGGCATGCAACCGGGTGCGACTTAAGATGGCTTCCTACCACCAAAGAGCTGCAAAGTACTACAATGCCCATGTTCACTTAAAGGCATTTCTCCTTGGGGACTTGGTCCTCAAGCGAGCTGAAGTTTCAAAACCTATTGAGGGAGGCAAACTATCCCCAAACTGGGAGGGGCCCTATCGGGTCACCGAAGCACTTCATCGCAGAGCATATCTGATTGAAGGATTAGATGAAAGGTCAATCCCTCTTACCTAGTGTTGGCCCAGATGGCAACCCAAGAGGGGGGGGGGTGAATTGGGTTCTTAAAAATTTAAGACTTTTTGAAATGTTTTAAACAGATTTACCAAGATGTGCAAGTGAGAGAAATTAACTAAGAAGCAATGCACAAACAGAAATATAAGAGAGATAGAGTAAGAGACAAATGAGCACGGCAAACACAAGGTTTTATAGTGGTTCGGTGCAACCAGCACCTACGTCCACTCCCAAGATTCACTTGGGTCCACACTATAATCTCCCTAGATTACAGCCGAGTTGTTTTCCAAGCTCACAACTCAAACTTGTTGTTTTCCCGGGTGCACAACGAACCCAGCCGGTTTTACACGGGCTTACCAGCACAAAACCCACACGTTGTTTTTCACGGGCTCACAACTAACCCAACACAAGCACTCCGGCTTACAACGAGGTATAATACCTCCACTGATTCAATCCACTGATTGAATCAGCAAACAATCAAAAAACAGAGTTTAATAAAAAGCTCCTCTTGAGCAAATATACAAATAAAGTATAAAAGGATTAGAAAAGCCTGATAAGATTGCAGATGGTTGTGGCTTTGGCTTTCTTCCTTCTCCTCTTTAACTCCTCTTGAAGTGTTGAATCAGGCCTCAGCAAGATTCTTGACCGTTTGAAAACTTTGGAGTTGAGATGAAGCTTTTTCTCCTTTTGTTGAATGTTGAAAATCCTTCGATTTGATCTTTGAAAAGCTTTGGATTTTCTTTTGACTCTTGTGGATTGATGATCTGGAGCAGACGAAACTTTCTCTTTGATTTCACTCCTTTTGAATCACTCTATTTTGAACTAGAAGATTTTTCCAATAAAGCTCTGTTTTTCCCTCTTTTTGAAAGATTCTCTCTTTTTGATTTTCTATTCTTTTGATTTGAAAAGAGCTCCTCTATTTATAGATTCTGCAAGAATATATCCGTTAGAGACAAAGAAAAATAGCCGTTAATCAAAAAACTAACCGTTGGAGCTGAGTTGGCATCCGTAAAAATTTCGCCCAGATTTGCTGGAGTCGACTCATGCTTTTCCCGAGTCGGCTCGAGCTCGTCTTACCAAAAATAGAAATGTTTATAAAGGTTAGGGGTCGACTCACCAAAAGTAAAGTGTCGACTCCTGAAAGTCGGGAGTCGACTCGTGAAAGGCTTGGGGTCGACTCGCGAAGTGCTCAGAAAAACACTCTTCTGGTGTCTGAGCGGAGTCGACTCGCACAGTCAAGGAGTCGGCTCGACAGAATCAGGGGTCGACTCGACAAATTTCGTGGGTCGACTCGACACAGATGCACATTTCTGTACACTGAGCGGAGTCGACTCTGAAACTCAGGAGTCGGCTCCGGAACGTATCAAAAATCAGAAACTTTTCTGATTGACATTAAAATCGTTCCAGATTCATTTTAATTCATTGTTTTGACTTGAATTCAATAAAATTGACATTAAGAATTGATTCAAGAACTATTCCAAAAACTCATTGAATAAAACATGAATTATAAATTTCTTTTTGAAAGTTTAAACATTGAGCTTAAAGTTACTTTCAAAATTGATTAAAGTCAAACTTTAACATTCTCATTGATTGTTCAAAATAAATTATTGCTTATTTAAATAAACTCATTATATCTTTTAATGAACTCAATGGCTTTTAGTAATCATCAAAATCAAAAGGATTGGGTCATATATTTTTCAATAATCTTCCAACAATCTCCCCTTTTTGATGATGACAAAAACATTGAGTTTATTCATGATTGATTAGTGAATTTATTTTGTTTTCATAGTTAGGCTTAGGCTCCCCCTTAATGAGGTAGCTCCCCCTATGAAACTTAAATAAATATCCCATTGTTTATCTCATTGATTACTTTGATTTTCTCAAATGTATTACAATCATAAAACTATAAAACTCTCCCCCTTTTTTGTTATCAACAAAAAGGTAGAGAAGCATAAATTCATTCAATCAAGATAAGATTTGACAATTTCATTCATTCATTGAAAGAAGGAAATACATTGAGTAATCAACATAGAGAATTCATTTCATCAAAAGGTCTAATACATCAAGATGTTTAATACATTGATTTCAAAATGAAAGCATAACAAAATTTCAGTACATAACAAGGATTGAAAATCTAATAATCAGAAATGAGTTCTTACAATCCTAGTTAAATGATCTACTATGTTCTTCATTCCTTCAGATTGAATTTTACATAATCTTTGAGCCTCTCATCGACAAAGGTGCAAGCAGTCTGAATCTTGTCTTGTAGCTCCGCATTGCACTTTGCATAAGTCTCTCCATCTCCGCATATATCCTTAAGTTCTTCAAATATATTTTTGAGATCACCACTTAAGGATACCGAAGAAGAGCTGAGAGTAGACTCTATCTTAGAGATACGATCATCCAATGAATAAAGAGTCTCCTCAAATTCATGAACTTATTCTCAAATTCAGATTTAAGTTTTTCAGATTGATCATCAAATAGAACTTTGAGTTGCATAAGTTGTTGATCTGAGAAACCGGCAGAAGATGAAGCTTGAACAAAAGATGGAATGGGGCTGGAGCAGGGCAGAAGCAGAAGGGCTCGGAGGTGCAGGTGAAGGATGTCTGACAGATGGTCCTGCAGCCTCAACATCTGTAGCTCTTTCTTCTAACAGTCCTTTCCTCTCCCATTTTCCATTCTTTTTGATAAAACCCATTCGATGAATGGTGGCCAAGCTATAAAAATCAGTGTGTCGCAGATTCCTCATAGGCTCATTATCTGAAATCACAACTCCTTGGCTCAGAAAAATCTTTGTAAGGATCATTCCATAGGGCAGACTAGACTTTCTTTTCCTCCACAGTCTGCTATGTACCATAGTATCATACTGGGAAGATTTATAGGTTTGCCTGTCACAATGGCATCCATCACAAAGATATCTCTTTCCGATACATAGTCAAATCTCCGGTCTTAGGAAAGAGTATCCTACTGCAGATATTATGTAATAATCTCAGTTCTAATGAAAGTTGATTGGCAAAAACCTCTTCAAATCCGACTACATCCCGATTTAATAATCTCGCAAGAGCGGGACTACGGTCTTCTGAAGAAAAGGTGGCAGTGCCAGATAAAGGTAAATCCAACAGTCTAGAAAGGAGCTCGACAGTAACAGAGAGCCTATGACCTCTCACATTGCTAACAAGGCCGTGATCTCCTCTAGACAGATTTTTGTAGAATTCCTTTACCAGAGAGGGATAGGTCGGGCAATCTAGGGAACATATTTTCTCCCATCCCATCTCAATCAATTGTCTCCCAACAAGAAAACCCTCAGCTTCAAATAATTCAAAATCTACCTTTCTACCCGTAGTTATAATCCTATCCGCTAATCTATCTACCTGTGTAGAAGCAGCAGCAGGTGAAGCATTCGGAGTAGAAGAGATGAAGAAGAATCCGAGCTGGTGACGGCTCACGCACGGGACGCCTCACGGTTTTCCTCACGGCTCGCTTCCTCTTGACGCCGGCCGCACAAGGTTGGAACCACGTGTTTTGGGGGCCATTAGTCGATTGGAAGTGTAAAAGGGATTCTAGGAAGTTTGGAAGGTTTGGAAGAGTTTTGAGAGAGTATTTTGAAGGATTGGGTTTGAAATGAACGGCGAGTCGACTCTGCCCTAGATAAATCAACCTGGGACCACTTCGAGTCGGCTCGCGCAAACCCAGGGGTCGACTCCGGACAGTCACAGAAACCATCCCGACTTGGAGTCGACTCGCGCCGAAGAGGGGTCGACCCGAGAGTTTCAGTCGAAACCAGGAGTCGACTCCGATACGCACCGAGTCGGCTCCGAGACCATTTCAGACCAAAAACATGAAATTTCTGAAATGTGTCCGGAATATGATCATAAAAATTGATAAATAATCATTGAATATGAGTGAATCAATTAGATATGAATTCTAGATAAGATTTCCTTAAAGATCAAGGATTTGAAAGAATCTTAGATAAATTTCCTTAGGGGTTTCAAATTCATTCTAATGGATCACAAATACCTAACTCTCCTCTAAGATAACAGAATCTCTCTTCATTTAAAGGTTTAGTAAATATGTCAGCTAATTGTTCTTCAGTGTTAACATAATCAAGACATATTTCATTATTTGCTACATGTTCTCTTATAAAATGATATCTAATTTCTATGTGTTTAGTTCTTGAATGTTGAATTGGATTTTTAGTTAAATTGATTGCGCTAGTGTTATCACATCTTATGGGTGTTTTATCAAGTGTGATACCATAGTCTTCAAGTTGTCGCTTAATCCATAGGATTTGCGCACAGCAACTTCCAGCTGCTACATATTCAGCTTCAGTAGTTGATAATGCAACTGAATTTTGCTTTTTGCTAAACCATGTGATTAAGTTACTTCCTAAGAATGGCATGCACCACTTGTGCTTTTTCTATCTAATTTACATCCAGCATAATCAGAATCAGAATATGCAATTAGATTTAATGTGGAGTCTCTAGAATACCATAAACCTACATTTTTTGTTCCACTTACATATCTTAGTATTCTTTTAACAGCAATTAAATGTGATTCTTTAGGTTCAGATTGAAATCTAGCACATAAACATACAGCAAACATAATATCTGGTCTACTTGCAGTTAAATAAAGTAGGGATCCGATTATACCTCGATAATATTTTGATCAACCTTCTTACCTTCTTCATCTTTGTCCAGCTTGCATGAAGGACTCATTGGTGTTCCGAGGGGTTTCATTGATTCCATACCAAACTTCTTTAGGATTTCTCTTGTGTATTTTGTTTGGTTGATGAAGATTCCCTCTTTGCTTTGTTTGATCTGGAGTCCAAGGAAGAAGTTGAGTTCTCCCATCATGCTCATCTCGAATTCTCCCTGCATCAACTTGCAAATTCTTGACAAGAGAATCGTTAGTAGCACCAAAAATAATGTCATCAACGTATATTTGTACTACAAGTAAATCTTTACTTTTTCTTTTCAAAAAAAGTTTTATCAACATTTCCTCTTGTAAAATCATTTTCAATTAAGAATTTACTTAACCTATCATACCAAGCTCTAGGTGCTTGTTTCAAACCATATAAAGCTTTGTGCAATTTAAAAACGTGATTTGAAAATTCGTGATCTTCAAAACCTGGTGGTTGTTCTACATAAACTTCTTCATTTATAAATCCATTTAAAAATGCGCTTTTACATCCATTTGAAATAAGTTAAAATTCATATGACATGCAAATGCAAGTAATAGCCTAATGGCTTCTAATCTAGCTACTGGTGCAAAGGTTTCATCAAAATCAATACCTTCTTCTTGATTATATCCTTTAGCAACCAATCTAGCTTTGTTTCTAATTACTATGCCATTTTCATCTAGTTTATTTCTAAAAACCCATTTTGATCCTATTACTGAATGATTTTTAGGTCTTTCAACTAAGTCCATACATTATTTCTGTAAATTGATTTAATTCTTCTTGCATTGCTAACATCCAATTATTATCTTTTTCAGCTTCTTCAATAGTTTTAGGTTCAATTTGTGATACAAATGCAAGATGATTACTAATATTTCTCATAGATAGTTCTTATTCCTTGAGATGGATCACCTATAATCAATTCCTTGGGATGACTATGAGCATATCTCCAGTCTCTTGGAAGATCTATATCATTATGATCAATATTGACATCATCGTCCTTATGTGAATCATCATCTTTAGCTTCTTGCTCATGATCTGAAGATACTTCAATATTAAGTTTTTCAAGATCTTTTTCAATTATGTTTGTATCTTCCTCATCATCAAGCTTTTCAGAACTAGATGCTAAAGACTCATCGAAAACTATATGAATGGATTCTTCAACTACTAAGGTTTTCTTGTTAAATACTCTATAAGCTTTACTAGTTGTTGAATATCCTAAAATATTCCTTCATCAGATTTAGCATCAAATTTTCCTAAATTGTTTTTACCATTATTATGAATAAAACATTTACATCCAAATGCATGAAAGTATTTTATATTGGTTTTCTTTCATTCCATAATTCATAAGGTGTTTTCTTTAAGATTGGTCTTATTAAGCTCTATTTAAGATGTAACATGCTGTGTTAATAGCTTCCGCCCAAAAGTACTTTGGTAGGTTACTTTCGCATAGCATGGTACGGGCCATGTCTTCTAGAGTCCTATTTTTTCTTTCAACTACACCATTTTTGTGGAGTCCTAGGGGCTGAAAAATTATGATTAATTCCATTTTCAGAACAAAAACTTTCAAATAAGTGATTTTCAAATTCAGTTCCATGATCACTTCTTAGAGATACTATGGTAGTGTTTTTCTCATTTGTGACTTTCTTGAAGAATTTCAGGAATATCGAGAAAGTCTCATCTTTGTGAGCTAAAAACATTACCCAAGTATATCTAGAATAATCATCTACAATCACTAGACCATATTTCTTTCCTCCTAGACTTGTGGTTCTAGTTGGTCCAAAAAGGTCCATGTGAAGTAGCTCTAAAGCCCTAGAAGTTGAAACAACATTTTTAGATTTGAAAGAACTTCTAGTTTGTTTTCCAAATTGACATGCATCACATATTTTGTTATTTTCAAAATCTAGTTTAGGTAATCCTTTAACTAAATCCATTTTAATTAGTTTTGAAATAAGGTGTGTGCTTGCATGACCTAATCTACGATGCCACAACCAACTAATTTCATTTATTAGCATTGTCAGCAATTAAGCAATGATCACTCAAAGATAATTTTTCTAGATCAACCAAGTAAACATTGCCATGTCTATAACCAGTAAATACAATGCTATTATCAATAGAATTAGTTACAGTGCATATAGAAGATTTAAATGAAACATTAAAGTTTTTATCACATAATTGGCTTATACTAATTAGATTATGCTTCAAACCATCAACATAAAGTACATTATCAATAAATGTAGATGGAGTTATACGAACTTTACCAAGGCCCATAATTTGACCTTTACCGTTATCGCCAAACGTAACAACTCCACCTTTCTTTTCTTCTAGGGTGATGAATTCATCTTTGTCACCCGTCATATGTCTTGAGCAGCCACTATCAAGGTACCACTTTTTCTTTGATCTTTTGGCTACAAGACATTCCTGCAATATAATCAAACTTTATGTTTAGGTACCCAAGCTTTCTTGGGTCCTTCATGGTTAGTAGCAATAAAAATTGTTCCTTTCGGAACCCATATTTTCTTTGCTTTAACATTTAACTTTTATTATTAATTGTTTTGCATTCAAAAGATTTATGTCCTTTTTCATTACATTTAAAACAAGTATATTACTTTGGTTGGCTTTTACAAAAATATTTTTAAAGATTTTTGTTTCTTAAATGTGTTATACCCTAAACCTGCTTTGTCAAAAACTGCTTTTTGACTATCTAAAATCATGTTTAGTTTAGTTGAGCTTAAGTAAATTTCTCAACAATGTCTTTATACTTTTTAACATCTTTCTTAAGAAAATCATTTTCATTAGAGATTGATTCTTTTTCTTTAATTAGATTTTCATTTTCAGATTTTACAAATCAATCTTATGAACACAATCATTCTTTTCATTAAGAAGTTTTCCATTTTATCTTTTAATCTTTAACTACAAGATTTAATTCATTTTTCTCTTTAATTAAATTTAAGTTTTCATTTTTCAAGATTTGTGTTTCTTTTTCAAAGCTTTGAAATCAATCATAAGTTCATTGAAAGCTTCAAACATTTCATCAAATGTAAATTCATCATCGGGGGTTTCGGTACTTACCTCTGTCGTTGTCGTCCGCCATGAAGCAAACATTAGCAACTTCTTTTTGTTCTTCTTCTTCGGAAGAAGACTCTTCACTGTCAGTCCAAGTTGCCATGTAGGCCTTTTTCTTTTTCTTGTAGGCCTTCTTAAGTAAAGGACAGTCATATCTAAAATGCCCTGGCTTTTTACATTCATAACATACTAAGGGCTCTTTCTCTTTGTCCTTTTCCTTTTTCTTATCCTTTTCTTTTTCTCCTTCCATTTTTGAAACAAATCTCTTTTTGTGGAAGGGCCTCCTTCTTTGCATAAACTTCTTGAATTTCCTTGCAAGGAGGCTGTCTCATCATCATCATCCTCTTCATCATCGCTGCTGCTTCTTCCTTTTCCGCAGCTTTGAGGGCGATGGTCTTCTTCTTTCTTGACTCATCCTCATTGACATGTTGTTTAACTTGAAGCTCATGAGTCATCAGCGAACCAAGAAGCTCTTCCAATGGTAGGATGTTCAGATCTTTGGCTTCTTGTATGGCGGTCACCTTGGCTTCCCAAGTCCTTGGAAGTGACCTAAGAATTTTGCGAACAAGCTCAGAGTTAGTATAAACTTTTCCAAGACTTTTTAAACCATTCACAATATCAGTGAATCTAGTGAACATGCATGTGATGGTTTCATTTTGTTCCATGTAAATAATTCATATTTATGAACCAAAATATTTATCTTTGATTCTTTTACTTGGTTTGTTCCTTCATGTGTTATTTCCAACCTATCCCAAATTTCTTTTGCGGAATTACATGTTGAGATTCGGTTGAATTCATTAGAGTCTAAGGAACAATATAAAATATTAATGGCTTTAGCATTTAGTTGTGCCATTCTCCTATCATTATCATTCCAATCCCTTTCGGGCTTAGGAACAATAGTGCCATCAATAACGTGTGTGGGTGTACTAGGTCCATTTATTATTACTCCCCACAATTCATAGTCAGAAGCTTGAATGAATATTCTCATTCTAGCTTTCCAATATGAATAGTTGGTTCCATTAAATAAAGGAGGTCTATTCGTAGAATGACCTTCAGCAAAACATGAACCACTTTGTGTTGCCATAAGGATCTTTAGCCCTTGATCGTGAGATCAAATTCTAAATGAGCACTTGCTCTGATACCAATTGTTGGCCCAGATGGCAACCCAAGAGGGGGGGGTGAATTGGGTTCTTAAAAATTTAAGACTTTTTAAATGTTTTAAACAGATTTACAAGATGTGCAAGTGAGAGAAATTAACTAAGAAGCAATGCACAAACAAAATATAAGAGAGATAGAGAAGAGAAAATAGCACGGCAAACACAAGATTTTATAGTGGTTCGGTGCAACCAACACCTACGTCCACTCCCAAGATTCACTTGGGTCCACACTATAATCTCCCTAGATTACAGCCGAGTTGTTTTCCAAGCTCACAACTCAAACTTGTTGTTTTCCCGGGTGCACAACGAACCCAGCTGGTTTTACTCGGGCTTACCAGCACAAAACCCTACACGTTGTTTTTCACGGGCTCACAACTAACCCAACACAAGCACTCCGGCTTGCAACGAGGTATAATAACCTCCACTGATTCAATCCACTGATTGAATCAGCAAACAATCAAAAAAAGAGTTTAATAAGAAATGCTCCCTTGAGCAAATATACAAATAAAGTATAAAAGGTTAGAAAAGCCTGATAAGATTGCAGATGGTTGTGGCTTTGGCTTTCTTCCTTCTCTCTTTAACTCCTCTTGAAGTGTTGAATCAGGCCTCAGCAAGATTCTTGACCGTTTGAAAACTTTGGAGTTGAGATGAAGCTTTTTCTCCTTTTGTTGAATGTTGAAAATCCTTCGATTTGATCTTTGAAAAGCTTTTGGATTTTCTTTTGACTCTTGTGGATTGATGATCTGGAGCAGACGAAACTTCCTCTTTGATTTCACTCCTTTTGAATCACTCTATTTTGAACTAGAAGATTTTTCCAATAAAGCTCTGTTTTTCCTCTTTTTGAAAGATTCTCTCTTTTTGATTTTCTATTTTTTGATTTGAAAAGAGCTCCTCTATTTATAGATTCTGCAAAATATATCCGTTAGAGACAAAGAAAAATAGCCGTTAATCAAAAATCTTACCGTTGGAGCTGAGTTGGCATCCGTAAAAATTTCGCCCAGATTTGCTGGAGTCGACTCATGCTTTTCCCGAGTCGGCTCGAGCTCGTCTTACCAAAAATAGAAATGTTTATAAAGGTTAGGGGTCGACTCACCAAAAGTAAAGTGTCGACTCCTGAAGTCGGGAGTCGACTCGTGAAAGCTTGGGGTCGACTCGCGAAGTGCTCAGAAAAACACTCTTCTGGTGTCTGAGCGGAGTCGACTCGCACAGTCAAGGAGTCGGCTCGACAGAATCAGGGGTCGACTCGACAAATTTCGTGGGTCGACTCGACACAGATGTACATTTCTGTACACTGAGCGGAGTCGACTCTGAAACTCAGGAGTCGGCTCCGGAACGTATCAAAAATCAGAAACTTTTCTGATTGACATTAAAATCGTTCCAGATTCATTTTAATTCATTGTTTTGACTTGAATTCAATAAAATTGACATTAAGAATGATTCAAGAACTATTCCAAAAACTTATTGAATAAAACATGAATTATAAATTTCTTTTTGAAAGTTTAAACATTGAGCTTAAAGTTACTTTCAAAATTGATTAAAGTCAAACTTTAACATTCTCATTGATTGTTCAAAATAAATTATTGCTCATTTAAATAAACTCATTATATCTTTTAATGAACTCAATGGCATTTAGTAATCATCAAAATCAAAAGGATTGGGTCATATAGTTTTTCAATAATCTTCCAACACCTAGAATGCAGACAACCTCCACCAGTATTATCAATAATGTACACATTTACCTAATTAAAATAAAGATAAGATCAAGTATCCCTTTCTCTCATCCGATCAGCTCTGCAAGATAGGGTTCAAAAGGCTTCCGAGCTCGGTCCTAGCGACTCTCGGGTCACCCTCTGGGGTTCAAAAGGCTTCCGAGCTTGGTTCCAATGACTCTTGGATCATCCTTCGGGTTCAAAAGGCTCCTGAGCTTGGTCCTAGTGACTCTTGGGTCACCCTCCGGAGTTCAAAAGGCTTCCAAGCTTGGTCCCAGCAACTCTCGGGTCACCCTTCAGGGTTCAAAAGGCTCCTGAGCTTGGTCCCATTGACTCTTGGGTTGCCCTTCGGGATTCAAAGGCTCTTGAGCTTGGTCTCAAAGACCCCAGAGTCACCCTTCGGGGTTCAAAAGGCTCTCGAGCTTGGTCCCAGCGACTCTCGGGTCTCCCTTCGGGGTTCAAAAGGCTCTCGGGCTTGGTCTCAAAGACCCCTGAATCATCCTTAGGAATTCCAAAGGGCTCTCAATCCCGACTCAAGATCGGCTCTAGCGTTAGCCTCAAGACTGGCTCCAGCATCAGCCTCAATATCAACATAGAGCATATGGCCGACAGCCATCAAACGGCACAACCCCATCATGAATTCACACAAGTGCGAGAAGCGGAATGATAGAACACACTACAAAAGTTAAGTGTTCAAAGACTCAAAGGAAGGTCATTTTTTATTAACTATTAAAAAGTTTACAAAATGCCAACTTAAGTTGGACTTTGGTACAAAGACAAAACAAAAAAGAGAAGGTAAGGCCTTTAGGGCTTGACGGGCATCGATCCGTCGTTGGCTAGTGCTAACTCATCGTCGACTAGTCTCTCCACCACCGATGGCCCCTTCGGCTCCTCTTCATCATCGGGCTCGAGGTCATCAAGGACCGTGATGCTGAAGACACTGGCAACTTTCTATTTGCACTCCCTGAAGCCCTACAAGTAGACCACAACAGAGCCTTCACCAGCTCATCCTCAAAATCGGCAGAGCCCTGGTAGTGCTCCACTACCTCCATGGCCCTCCTCTCGGCTGTCATGGCCCTCTCCTTGGCAGCTTGCGCCACTACCTCCATCTCCATTGCCCTTGAGATCGTCGCGCGCATGTCCACCATGGCATCGGCCGCCCTGGTGTTGGCCATCCAAGCAATAGCCTCAGCATCGTTAGCCCGCTTCTTGGTCGCTCTCGCTTACAGGGTGATGGTGTGGAGCTAAAGGTCATGCACACTCAACCTACCCACAACGTCCTCCAACTTCGCTTTGGCAATCTGGGCGCGCTCGAGCTCAATCGCTGCCTGACACTTGGCCTCCTCGAGTTCCTCTGCTCGCTCAGCACAGGCCGACTCCAGTGCACCCTCAGCCTTCTCGGCTCAAGTTCGAGCAGTGGAGGCATCCCGCTGGGTGCGGGGAGGACTCCATCGGCCTGAAGGACAATGTCTCGAGCTGCAAACATGGAGTTCACTGACTGCATGAAGACAACTTATGTCAGCATACAATGTGGCGAGGGAAGTCTCATGAGGGGGCAAAAAGATACTTACCTGAACCAGAGCCATGAATGCATCCCCAAAGAAATCAGTGGCCCATTGGCGGCGAAGCTCCTCTCGAAACTTCAGCAGACACATCCATGCCAGCAGCCACTCCGCCACACGGCCATGATTCATGAGAGATGGTCGCGATGGGATCGTCGCCAGCCCACTCACCTCTGCGGGCCCGGCTGATGCCAAGGTCGTGAGTGTGGGGCTGGGGGTGGGCGGTGCCTTCCCGTGGTCTACTCCTCGAATGATGGTCTCCTCTGCCCCCGACTCCGTCGCCATCGGGTCCTCATCACCCGCCTGCTCTCCCATTGATGGCCCTCCTTCTAGGCTCGATGCTAAGGGGGGCCGGCTCCATCCTCAAGGTGGTCGGCTCCATTGCCAGGGGGGCCGCCTCGCTCCTCGGTTCCTCCAAGGGCGACTGAGTGGTGAGGTCAATCGGTGGAGCGAGCTCCTAAGCCATCTGGCGCTCGCATGGAGGAGGGACCGAAGACTGAGGATGAGCCCTTTCCAGCATCACCAGCATCATGTTTCCTCTTCTCGACCACCCTCTTCACGGCATTGGAGGATATCCTCATATCTGCATATGCAAGGACTCAGTCAAAAAAAATGGGAGGAAAAGGAAGGATGCAGTCGCTCACCATCACCCGCAGTCAAGCCGGCATACCGAAGGTTCTCCTCTAATAGGAGCTCACGGCAGAAAGGCAACCAGAAGGACAATAGCTGTTCAAACACCTCCTGATCCCTTGGAATCACTGCCGAGTTCTTATTCGGCTCTAGGTTTGGGTCCCCCAACTCTGCCTCACCCTCTCAATATGTGCAAAGAAAAACTGGGTTTTTCACCCTTTGATGGATGAAGAAAAGGTTCAGTTTAAGGGCTCGGCCGAGTCAAGGTGTGAATAGCCATCATCCGGTGTCAGACTGGCATCGGAGTATGTATAGGCTACAAAATAAGGACACCCTGCCCACTATGCTCAGGTAGCCACAGAGCACCATGAAAGCACAGATGGTCCAAAAAGAGTTCGGAACCAGTTGTGCCGCGTACCTATGAAGGAGACTAGTGATGAAAGGATGAAGGGAAAGTCAAATGCTTGCCTTAAGGAACTTCTTGTACAGGGCAATTCCTCCGAAAGGATCGGAGGTCACCCTATTGCTGAGCCCGGGGGCAAACAATCGGACCTCCCTAGGGATCCTATACGTGACTCTAAGGGACTCGACATCATCGGAGGTCATGGTGAAGGTGATCCTCTCTGGCCCCACTAAGGTAGGAGCAACAATCGAAGAGGGCGCCAGGCAAGCCCTAGGTGGCGGCTGACATACGGGTGGCGGTGTTGGTGCTACAGTCGACGGAGGGCCTCCGATCGAGATCCCACTCGCTGCCCGCAACTGGTTCAGAGGAATCCGATCCTCAGAGGAGGACGAGGACGAAGGGGCTACCTCATGTCTCTTACCCTTCCTATCGGAGTCCATGAGGAAGAAAACAAATAGAGGTCAGAAAAAAATAACATGGAGCAAGGAAGGAGACAACGGACACAGGGTTTTCAAAGGAGGACCCCGAGGACTCAAGTTTTAGGAGAAACATGGAAGCTTTGGAGGCACAAGAAGCTTGGTGACAGGGACGACCCCCTTTATGCATGGCGTTCAAATCATCCCGCCTGACTTGCTCCATCACATGGACACCTCCTATTGAAAGTGCCAGCCCAACCGTCACACGTTCCATTTGCCCGAGGCAAAATGCCTCGATCAGGAGCGCAAAGGCATGATCTACAGCCAATGATGGGACACCAACAACGTCACCACAATGATGGCTACCACTTTATCCGAGAGGGATGGCCTCAATTCTGAGAAAAATCTCTTTGGTTTTGGAGAAAGAATCTTCTGCGAGGTGGTAGTACAGTATCCCATACTCCCTTAAATAAGGAGGGATTTGACCCCTCCCTGAGGCACATGCCCGCAATCAATCATAGGTGAGGATCGAGGGCGTCAGAAGTCGACACTCCTTTCGCTCGGCGAGGGATGTGACTGCACGAGCTCAAGAGCGAAAGGGCATCTGATGTGACTGATCAAGCCACGTTACAGTTAATGGATGAAGCTAACTAACGAAGGTAAAATCAGATAACTAAAGTCATTCGTTCGTTATGATCTGACGTGTTACCTCCGGCCCCAAGACTGACTCCCGCATCAGCCCCAAGACCGACTCTAGCATCGGCCTCGGCACCGACTTCAAGGTCAGCCTAAGCACCAACTCCAGAGTCGGCCTCGGTGCCCACATGGCCCACTACCTACCGCGGTCCCACGTGGTCTGCCTGCAGGCCTACGTAGCCCATCTATCGGCTGCAGCGCATGCCCAACAAAACCTGACCTATCAACCATCTGCAGCACCGCTCCTGATAAGACTTAGCCCACCAATCGGCCGTAGCCCCCCATGTCAGACCAGGAGGTGGCCTGCTAGGCCCAACTTCAAGAATTTCTCTAAGTCCTTAGCTAACTCCTGAAAAAAGTGAGATACACTACTGTTTTCTAGACCACTCACTTGAGCGTCGAAGGGTTCCCGCTGGAACAACTAGCCTATGGAAACTTTTTTGTATGATCCTAGTCAGAAGTTGAGGCATCGAAAGACTCCCCACTCAATTTTTACCAGCTGTCGGGTTTCGGATCTTACCTGACGCTTCGAAGAAGGTGATTTGGCGACAACATGCCCAATTTAAATTATCGGTAATCTGAATATATTACTGGCTAGCAAATGCAACCTTAGGCTTTGTGGACTCGATATTAAACTTTGGAATTAAGTGCTTGTTTAATATTTTTAAAAAGTTTTAGAAAAACTTTTTTAGTGAAAAAAAGAATAAAAAATAAATACCATCTTCTTCTTGATGGTATTTATTTTTTAAAAAAGAAAAATATATGAATCTCATACATAATTTTTTAATTAAAAAATAAGAATAAAATAACAGTAGACTAGTCATGGTTCAAAATTTTGAAAGCATAAATTTTCTATGTCCACAAGAAGTATAATAACAGTAGACTAGTCAAGAGTAAGTCCAATAATATCGGCATGTCTTTTTTAGAATAGACGAGCAGATGATGTAAGGAGCAGTTGCGAGGGTTTCCCACGAAATACAACTCTCCACTTTGGCGGCTAATGTAACTTCACTATTAGAAAAAGTTAAATAGACTACGTCTAAAAACTGTAGTCTTTTATATATATACTACGTTTCCTAAACCGTTGTTTAGGTGAGTGCAGTTAAAAGTATGACTATAGTTAAAAGTTCCTTTTTTAGACATGTAGTTAAAAGTTAAAAAAACATAGTCTTTAAATATATTTAGACTACGTTTTTATCAGAAATTATAGTCTGTAACTATACAAAAGACTACGTTTTTATCAGAAATTAAAGTTAAAAGTCTTTAAATACATTTAGACTACATTTTTATCAAAAACTATAATTAAAATTTAAAAAAGCGTAGTCTTTAAATATATTTAGACTACTTTTTCATTGAAAAATATAGTCTATTATGTACATTTAGACTACATTTTTTATCCAAAAATGTAGTCTATAATTATACATTTAGACTACATTTTTATATTGAAAACTCTGTATAATATCCAATCCTATCATGCAAGCGTATACTTTCAATTTCAAAAAAATCCTAAAAATATTGAATTGAAATATCCAATACTGTCATACAAACATATACCTTAAATCCAAAAAACTCCAAATACATTAAATTGAAATATCCAATATTGTCATACAAACATCCATAATATTTTCATAACATCCAAACTTCAATAAATGTTTCTATAATATTTCTTCAAATGAAACCTTGCAAGTACTCGATCCATTCTCCTCGCATAATGTCGATCTCTTCTTGTTTATACGTTTTCTTCTCGCCAAACTGCATATATTCATAAGTTACTCAGAAAAAGAGCACTAAAATAACACATGACACAAAAATCTAAAACCATAAAAACTAGTACTTATATGAATCACATGCGCGATAATAACCTACCTTTTCATCAGTTGAAATAATATGATTCTCAATGATCTCCTTCATATACATGATGACATAATAGCCATATTCAACACCTGATGGTTGCTTAGGACACTTGAAAAATGAATTTAAAATTTTTATAAGATTCAAACAAATAAGATCTAATTTTATAAATTATAAAAAATAATGTGCAACTCAATATACCTTAACTGACTCCCAAGTAAGTGTTTTTCTTACAACTCGATTAGCTTTAGCGTTGTATATTTTGAGTGCACTGATATAGCAAAGTATAATAATAGTGTGAGACTCAAATGATATAATCCAGGTAAATTACTATAAAATTATAAAGAAATAAATACTTACGTATTAATAACACCTTTCAATTCTTTTTCTATTGAACGTCTAATAGAATCACAAAAATACACTTTGTTCCATGAGGGTCAATAACCACCAAGGACCAATGATTCCTTCATAAACATAATAATAATAATTAATAACTTAATATCAAAAGTATTAATTTTCATTAAAAAATTACTTACCCAAAGTTATAAGGAGCTAGAAACAATTGATATACATAACAACGCTCTAATCTTTTAGCAATCAAATTTGATCGTACTCCAGTCGATTCAGAGTGTATAGAGATCTGTCCAGGATCTATGAAGCCATACATGTTGAGCAATTTTGATTTTTTGAGTTGGTTGTACAAATAGCTACACAAATCAAATTATTCAATCCCACGGTTATTATTAGAAACTTGTAACATCTAGTAATTGCATATGAAATGCAAAAAATATAAAAATATCTTCTTACCTATATATAGCACAATACAACTAAGTAATCTGCTCCATTAAGCAAAAGTTTTCGATATCTTCCTAAATAATATAACATACCCTTTCATGATCAAAGACACCAACATCTAATACCACAGTTATTGTATTTGTATCCCCCAAACTTTTTGCAATATGATTCTTTAAATATGATAAACTCCATGGATCCTTTTCTTTGCTTTTAATCTATAACTTTTGTGGGACAATCTTAGCCTGTTAATAATAATGAAATTCAATTCACAAATGCTACATAGCAAACAGTTTATCAATATAAATGAATCATAAATTTATGGATAAGTTAAAAAGTTTCAGATACCTTGACTCGATCATCAATAACTAATGATCAAGGCCATGCAACATAAGAACCAACAAAATCTTTAACTTTCACAGGATCATCACCAATTAATATTGGAAGGAGAGCATCATCGTCAAAATAAACATCAATAGATACACGATAATTCTGATCACCCAAAGGAACTCCATGTACAACAGAGTTTGATGCTACATTCTCAATCACTATACCAAATCCAATTATATTATTAATAGATTCTACTGCCAATTTGCATGATTTTTCCTTCAAAGCAATAATATTAGAAAATATAAGCACTATGAATTTAAATAAAATGCTACAAATATAAGTAAATATTAACATACCTTTTGCATGTCTCTTTGTCCAATGACAATAAATCTATATTTGCATTATTTTTTATATCAGAATCAGCAATAGATTTATTTGGATGCAGTTTTTTAACTGAGCAGCAACTACCTTTGTCTGAAACATAGTGAGCACTTGCAGTAATTTTAGGAATTTCTCTCAACTTTGTATTTTCTTCATGAAGTTGACGTAGCTGATCAAGTAATGATTTTCTTTCCTTAGCATCTTCTCTTTATTGTTAGTTTGGTTTTTTTGTTCTTCTAACAAATGTTGTAAGAGTTCGCTTATATTTGTTCTTTTCGAAAGATTGAAATAGATTGTAGGGTTGACGTAGCCTCTAACACCCCTCACTCGATCACCATGTTCAAAATTTTCCAATGCCATTTGATGTGACTGACGTAGCCACAAGGGCAATCATGGAAAAATCAAAAGCTTAAGGCGGCCCCGCCCCAGCATCTCCAAGTTGGCCAAGTCGGCCCCGACCTTTCCTAGTCGGCCCCGCTCGGCCCCAACATCTCCAAATCGGCCAAGTCGGCCCATACCTTCCCTGGTCGGCCTCGCTCGGCCCCGGCATCTCCGAGTCGGCCAAGTCGGCCCCGACCTTCCCTGGTCGGCCCCGCTCAGCCCCAGCATCTTCAAGTCAGCCAAGTCGGCCCCGACCTTCCCTGGTCGGCCCCGCTCGGCCCCGGCATCTCCAAGTCGGCCAACTCGGCCCCGACCTTCCCCAAGTTGGCCCCGCTAGGCCCAGGCACCTCCCAGTCGGCCGAGTCGGTCCCAACCTTCCCTGATCGGCTCCACTCGGCCCCGCATCTCCAAGTGGCCGAGTCGGTCCCGACCATCCCTAGTCGGCCCTGCTTGGCCTCGGCGCCCTCAAGAAAATCAAGGCGGTCCCAGCTTTCCCAAGTTGGCCCTAGAACGGTCCTGACTATTCAAGCCGCCATCCTTTTGACCCGCACCATCTGACAAAACCAGGTCCAACCACCCACTGGCCGCTCCATTGATGGGACCAGACCTAACTACCTGCCAGCTCCACTGACTGATAGGACGTGGCTCACCAACCATTGTTTTTCCCCCTCTCCGATGGGACAGGACCCACCAACCGGCCCAGATTCACGCAACCCCCACGAACCCCATGGACATTCCCTTCTCATGAAACTCCACGTGGTATGCAGGTGTCAACCCCTATAAAAGGGTAAGTCCACTCAGAAATAAGGTACGCAAACCCATACACTCGCTACCTTAATACCCAGAGAGGGATTTTTCCTTTCTGAGGACCCATTTTTCTCCCAAAGAAGAGCTCGTCTGAGCTCTCCCTCAGCTATGACCTCGGTTGCTGACTTGAGCATCGGAGGGTCCCCATCGGAGCATCCCTCCGGTCTTGGGATTTTTTTGCAGGCCATCTGATCAGGCATGGATTCATGGATTAAGCCGCTCTCTTCTCCCGATGTTCAAGACTGGTGATCGGGCGTCATCAGATTGGCACGCCAGGTGGGGGGGCAAAAGCAAAGAAGGCTCGAACGCTACAGAATACTTCTCTTTTCTCTCCCTCCCAACAATGGTGATGACACGAGCTTAGGATGCCTTAGTCAGTCACCCTAGGGGGCATCGTCCCTCGGTTAGGCAGCAGGAGACCAACCTCCCTGCCGCTGATCCTCCCGCTACTTCCCCGCAACCAGGGGCGGCTGCCCCGGCTACGGAGCAGCTGGCAACTCTCACTCAGTAAGTCCAGACCCTCACCGCCATGGTCCACGGACTTCAGCAGCAGCAGTCCATGACCACCCAGCATCATATCGCTCCTCCTGCTAGTCAACAATCTGCAAGGGGAGGCTCTCCTCAGTGAGAGGTCGGTCATCGCTGGCTTCTCCAAGGAAGCCTCGCCGTGAGCCCCCAAACGGCCGCGATCTTGAAATTGTGGCCCAAGCAAGTTTCCTGCAAAGCCGCACCGCCAGGAGGAACCAAAGTGAAAATCCCACCTTCCACGTCCTTCTCCTTCTTCTTCGTCTTCCTCTTCTTCATCCTCCGAGCCGCCTCGAGGGCCCCGACAATCAGCCGCCAGATGGAGGAGCGCCTGGACAAGTACAACCGGCGACTAGATGAGCTCGCTAGGAAGATCAACAATCAACCGAAGGAGGAATACGACACACGTCCTCCTTATACTCGCCGATACTGGAGGAGCCCGTTCCTTCTAGATTCTGATTCCCTCAGATAGATCTGTACGATGGTACGATGGATCCTCTCGACCACCTTGAGAGTTACAAGGCCATGATGCAAGTCCAGGGTGCCTCGGACGCCCTTCTCTGCAAGGCTTTCCCTACTACTTTGCGGAAGGCTGCTCACGCTTGGCACTTGCGCTTGTCCCCCCATAGCATCAACTCTTTTCGAGAGCTGGAAAGGGCCTTTCTAGCGCATTTTGATGCCTACCGGCGGATCCTGAGGGTCGCGGACAGCCTCTTCTCCGTGCGTCAGAAGGATGGGGAGTCACTGCAAGACTTTGTGTCCTGGTTCAAGACCGCTGCCCTTGAGGTATATCATCTCGACGATGCGGTGGCAATGCTAGCGCTGAAGCGGGGGCTCCTCCCATTCGCTTCACCTTCTCTCTGGACAAAAAGCCCCGAGTTCCTACTCCGACCTCCTCCTCCGAGCTCAGAAGTACATCCACACGGATGAGGCCGACCTCACCCGCCGTGAGTCCTCAAGGAGCTCCAGCCGCAAGCCTGCTCGCCCCAAGCCAAGTGGACCCCCTCGCCACCGACGGCCTGATCCATCTCACCGATTCGACAACAGGCGTCGAAGCCCTGTCCCTGATGAGAGCAAGCTCACGCCTCTTCTCGCCCCTCGATCTCACATCCTGATGGAAATCGAGGGCGAGCCTTATCTCCAGTCCTCCTCCTATGAAGAAAGGTCTTCCCCGCGACAAGAGCCATTATTGCCAATTCCATTGGGATTACAGCCACGACACCGACAGCTACTTCAGCTTGAAGTGTGCCATTGAGGAGCTCATCCAATGGGGCTACCTCGGTAAATATGTTCAGAAGGCGCGCAACTGCTGCCGGCACTCATGGGACCCCGCCTGCTTAGGCCGCTGTCGACAACACCCCCACGGAGCGGACAGTCGGGATGGTGTCTTGGGGAGTGGCTTCCTCATCCAAGCGCCAAGAGGGGAGGAAGCGTCGGGTAATATAGTTCTTGGGGGGGGACCGGTGAATTTTGAGAATGTAAATAATGAAGGCATCGCCGTCTCTATGACGATCGCCAAGCACCCTATAAAAAGGATATTGGTTGATAGTGGCAGCTCAGCTGACATCCTTACCTACGACACTTTTGTTCGGATGGGATTGTCCCTTAACTTTCTCCAACCTATGGCAGCCCCTCTAGTTGGATTCACAGGGATTCAGTAAGGGTTGAGGGTGAGATATCTTTGCCTGTGACAGCCGAAACACCGCCATGCCAGAGCATAGTGATCATGAAGTTCCTGGTCGTGCGGGTCCCCTTGGCGTACAATGCCATCCTCGGGTGCCCAGGTTTGAATCTATTGGATGCGATTATCTCCACCCGGCACCTGCTGGTGCAGTTCCCTACTAGCAAAGGTGTCAGGGAAATGAGGGGCGAGGTCGGCACAGTCCTACCCTGTTATCATACAGTGTCTAGCCCCTTGGAAGCCAAGTTAATTCCAGAGGCGCCTGACCCCAAGAGTCCGACAGGGGAGGGGAGCCAGCCGAGCACCTCCTAACCTTTCCCTTGGGGACGATCCGGCGAAGACCATGCTTGTCGGCGGACTCCTTCCCCCAAAAGACCGTGATCGCCTCCTAACTTCCTGCAGGCAACTCAGACATTTTTACTTGGTCAGCGTCTGACATGCCCGGTATCCCTCAGAAGTAATCACCCACAAGCTCAATATCGATCCGAAGCACCTACCAATCCGCTAAAGGAAGAGAAGCTTCGCTCCCGAGGGGCAAAAGGCCATCGATGAGGAGGTCTATAAGCTGCTCAGCGCCGACCACATCCGAGAGGTGCATTACCCTAGCTGGATGGCTAATATGGTCATGGTGCGAAAGGCAAATGGGAGCTGGAGAATTTGCATCGACTTCACCGACCTCAACAAGGCGTGTCCGAAAGACAGTTTTCCCCTGCCAAGGATAGACCAGTTGGTAGATTCCACCTCCGGCCACGAGCTCCTCAGCTTCATGGATGCCTTCTCTAGATATAACCAAATAAGGATGGACCCCAGCGACGAAGAGCACACATCCTTTGTGACAGAAAATGGGGTTTATTGCTACAAAGTAATGCCCTTCGGCCTCAAGAACGCGGGGGCAACCTATCAAAGATTGATGAACATGGTGTTTCAGGATCAGTTAGGCCGGAACATGGAAGTCTACGTGGATGACATGCTGACCAAGAGCATCCGCGCTTCTGATCATATCTCTGATCTAGAGGAAACCTTCAACAACCTCCGCCACTTCCAGGTCAAGTTGAATCCCAAGAAATGTGCCTTCGGGGTCACGGCGGGCAAGTTCCTGGTTTTATGGTGACTCAGCGAGGGATCGAGGCAAACCCAAAGAAGATCAGCGCCATCCTCGACATGAGGCCACCATCCAGCAAGAAGGAAGTGCAACAACTAACGGGAAGGGTGGCGGCTCTAAGTTGTTTTCTCTCCAAATCAGCCGAGAGATGCTTGCCCTTCTTCAAGGCCCTGCATAAAGTAAATAGCTTCGAGTGGACAGACGACTGCCAGAGAGCCCTTGATGGGTTGAAGGCGTTTCTATCTTCTCCGCCGCTCTGTCTAAGCCGAGACAGAGAGAGTCTTTTCCTCTACCTCTCCGCTTCTCCAGAAGTCGTTAGCTTAGTCTTAGTGTGTCTCGATGCTGACGAAACCCAGAGGCCCATTTATTACGTGAGCAAGGTGCTCCACGACGTAGAAGTCAAGTACTTCAAGACAGAAAAAATCATCTTTGCCCTGATCGTCTTCGCTCAACGTCTTCGCCCATATTTTCAAGCTCATCCCATTGTGGTGCTCACGGACCAGCCCCTCCGAGCCATTCTGGCCCGTCCAGACAGCTCAGGCTGACTCGCCAAGTAGGCCATCAAGCTAGGAGAGTTCGACCTCTCCTTCCAAGCACGGCCGGCCTTGAAGTCCCAAGTCCTGGCCGATTTCCTAGTCGAATGCACTTGGGCAGATGAAGAGACCAGGGAGATTTTCGTGGAGCGGCACGAGCCCGAGTCGAGCGATGATGGAGAAACCTGGATCCTCCATGTAAACGGCACGTCAAACTCTTAGGGAAGCGGTGCAGGCCTCATTCTCACCGAACCAGGTGGAGAGAGAGCAGAATGTGCCCTGCGGTTTCTATTCAAAGCCACCAATAACCAAGCCGAGTACGAGGCCCTGCTGGCAGTATTAAGGCTAGCCCAAAAATTTGGAATAAGGTGTCTCGGAGCTTTCACTGACTCGCAACTCGTCTCTGGATAAATCAACAGAGAATACGAGGCGCGTGACCCTGCTATGACTCAATACCTGGGCAAGGTTCGGCTCTTGGTCTCTCCGTTAGCTTATTTCAGCATTAGTTACATTCTCCGGAGTGAGAACGCCAAGGCCGACATCCTTTCCTGCCTGGCTACCTCCGCCGACGGCATCGCAAGGGATGCCTACATCGAATACCTAGAAAGGCCCAGCATAGAGGACGGCAAGGAAGTCCTACCACTCACCCAAGAGTCAACATGGATGGATTTCTACGTCCGCTATCTAACTAACGGCATCCTCCCTGATGATCGCAATGAAGCCAAGCTGCTCAAGTGGAGGGCTTCCAAATTTGTCCTCCTAGACGGGCACCTGTACAGAAGGTCGTTCTCCTACCCATTGCTCAAGTGCGTAGGACCCACCGACACCAATTACATCCTTAGAGAAATCCATGAAGGCATCTGCGGAAATCACCTGGGGGGCAGGTCCCTGGCCCAGAAGGCCCTCCGTCAGGGATATTTCTGGCTTACCATGAGGGAGGACGCTGCCAAACTGGTTCAGAAGTGCGATGGTTGTTAGCGCCACGCACACATCCAGCATCAGCCGTCTACCCCGCTAAGCCCACTTTCGGCTCCTTGGTCCTTCGCTCACTGGGGAATGGACATCCTCGGGCCATTCCCCCCAGCTTTGGGATAGCAGAGATTCTTGCTAGTAGCCATCGACTACTTCACCAAGTGGGTCGAGGTCGAGGCGCTGGCTAAGATCACTGAGAGTAAAGTCAAAGCCTTCTTCTGGAAGTCGATCATATGCTGCTTTGGCTTACCTCACACTCTCATCACGGACAATGGCCGCCAGTTCAACAATGATGCATTCAAGGCTTTCTGCGGGGAGCGGGTATTCGCCATCGATTCACCTCTGTCGGCCACCCCCAGACCAACGGAGAGGCCGAGGTCATGAACCGCACCATTCTCAGAGGGCTCAAGACTCGGCTAGATGAATCCAAGGGTCGATGGGTGGAGGAGCTCCCCAGCATGATATGGGCATACCACACGACCCCCAGAGCCCTGACGGGCGAGACTCCCTTCAGTCTCATCTTCGGATCCGAAGCTGTCATCCCTGTTGAGATTGGACTGCCCAGTCCGCGCGTGGAGTCCTTCAATGAGGAAGACAATTCCACATTGATACGGGCTAATCTAGACTTCATCGACGAAGTGCACGATCGGGAGAAATTACGAATGGCGACCTTCTACCAACGAGCCGCCAAGTACTACAATGCCCGAGTTTGTCCCAAGGTCTTTCGCCATGGAGATCTAGTTTTAAGAAAGGCTAAAATATCCAAGCCTACGGAGGGGGACAAACTATCCCCCAACTGGGAGGGTCTTTATCGTGTTGCTGAGACACTCCACCGGAAGGTATACATACAAAGAGCTCAACGGACAACCCATTCCGCGTACCTGGAACGCGGATAACCTCCACCAATATTATCAATGATGTATCCCCCCAGAGTATGAGCAATAAAAAGGGTCCCTTCTAATGCCACAGCCTACTCTCCCTTGTGCCCAAGGACCAGATCTCAGAAAAGGAGCTCGCCAGCATCGTAGCCTACGAGACACCACTTGGCCCCGGCACGAAGGTGCCCCCGAGTCGGTTAAGACCCTAAAGGCTCCGTACTCGTTGAGTCACCCCTCGGGTGGCACACAAACCCCCGAGGTGGTTCTAAAGGAGCTCGCCGGTATTGCGGCCTACGGGACACCACTCGGCCCCAACATGGAGGTGCCCTCGAGTCAGTTAAGACCCTAAAGGCTCCGTACCCGCCGAGTCGCCCCTCGAGCGGCACACAAACCCCAGAGGTGGTTCTAAAGGAGCTCGCCGGCATCGCGGCCAACGGGACACCACTCGGTGCCAGCACGGAGGTGCCCCCGGAGTCGGTTAAGACCCTAAAGGCTCCTTACCCGCCGAGTTGCCCCTCGGGCGGCACACAAACCTTCGAGGTGGTTCTAAAGGAGCTCACCGACATCGCGGCCTACGGGACACCACTCAGCCTCGACACGGAGGTGCCCCCGAGTTGGTTAAGACCCTAAAGGCTTCGTACCCACCGAGTCACCCCTCGAGCGGCACACAAACCCCCGAGGTAGTTCTAAAGGAGCTCGCTGGCATTGCGGCCTACGGGACACCACTCGGCCCCGGCATGGAGGTGCCCCCGAGTCGGTTAAGACCCTAAAGGCTCCGTACCCGCCAAGTCATCCCTCGGGTGGCACACAAACCCCCAGATGGCTCTAAAGGAGCTTACCAGCATCGTGGCCTATGGGATACCACTCGGTCCTGGCACGGAGGTGCCCCCAAGTTGGTTAAGACCCTAAAGGCTCCGTACCCGCTGAGTCGCCCCTCGAACGGCACACAAACCCCCAAGGTGGTTCTAAAGGAGCTCGCCGGTATCGCAGTCTATGGGACACCACTCGGCCCCGGCACGGAGGTGCCCCCGAGTTGGCTAAAACTTTAAAGGCTCCGTACCTGCCGAGTCACCCCTCGGGCGGCACACAAACCCCCGAGGTGGTTCTAAAGGAGCTTGCCAGCATCGCGGCCTAGGGACACCACTCGGCCCCGGCACGGAGGTTTCCTCGAGTCGATTAAGACCCTAAAGGCTCTGTACCTGCCGAGTCGCCCCTCGGACGGTACACAAACCCCCGAGGTGGTTCTAAAGGAGCTCGCTAGCATCGCGGCCTACGGGACACCACTTGGCCCCAGCACGGAGGTGCCCCCGAGTCGGTTAAGATCCTAAAGGCTCCGTACCTGCCGAGTCGCTCCTCGAGCGGCACACAAACCCCGATGTGGTTCTAAAGGAGCTCGCCGGCATCGCGGCCTACGGGACACCACTTGGCCCCAGCACGGAGGTGCCCCCGAGTCGATTAAGACCCTAAAGGCTCCGTACCCGCTGAGTCACCCCTCGAGCGGCACACAAATCCCTGAGATGGTTCTAAAGGAGCTCGCCAGCATCGCGGACTACGGGACACCACTCGGCCCCGGCATGGAGGTGCCCCCGAGTTGGTTAAGACCCTAAAGGCTCCATACCCGCCGAGTCACCCCTCGGGCGGCAAACAAACCCCCGAGGTGGTTCTAAAGGAGTTCGATGGCATCGCGGCCTACAGGACACCACTCGGCCCCGGCACGAAGGTGCCCCCAAGTCAGTTAAGACCCTAAAGGCTCCGTACCCACCGAGTCGCCCCTCGGGCGGCACACAAACCCTCGAGATGGTTCTAAAGGAGCTCGTCGGCATCACGGCCTACGGGACACCCCTCGGCCGAGATGGTTCTAAAGGGCCCCGCTTGGCCCTCACGGTCTCTGAGTTGGCCCAGACCTTTCCCGGTCAAGCCCCAATCGGCCCCCGGTGCCCTCAAGTTGCTCTCGGTGCTAAGTTGCCCTCGGATCATTCCAAGCCCTTAGAAGATTTGGGCACAGACGAATTTCCCTCAGTAACCTCTTATGCGGTCGGCTTATACCTCGAAGGCGCATCTTAACATTGGCCAACCTAATACAGCAATTCGGCCACGGCATCGTCAACATGCGCAACACTCAGAGTGAGGGAACATCTCAGAAGAAAGGTCCCCCCTCACCAATAGGTACAGGGTTCGTCTTATCGTTGGTCGCACAATAAACGTTTGACCCAGAGGAAAGAAGAAACAAGCGAGACAAAGTGTAAAACATCTTCACAAAAGGCTTTTCTTCATTAATAATGAAATTGAAGTACAAAATTTGGCCCGAGGCCAGTTACAAAAAGAAAAGGGAAAAAGAAGAAACAGCAACTCTTCAGGGCTCACTTGGGTCGGCTCTCCCTCGTCGTCCTCTTCCTCAGCTAGCTCCTCATCAGATTCCGCGGGACGGATCCCCTCGAGCTCGGCGATGTCGATTTTAAGAGCCGCGGACACCTTAGTTTTGCACATGTCGAAGCCCTTAACATAGGCATCGAGGCTGGCCTCGAGGATTTCCTTCCCAAATTCTAGCGAGGACTTATAGTTGGTTATGGCCTATCCCGCCCCGGCCTCAGCCTGCTGAGCCCTGGCATCGGCCTCCTGGGCATGCGTCTCAGCCCGCTGTGCCCTAGCCTCAGCTTCATTGGCTCACGCCTCAGCCTTCTTGGCTCGCGCCTCAGCCTCCCAGGCTCGGCCCTCAGCTTCCTCGGTGCGCGCATTGGCCTCGTCCACGTGAGCCACGGCCCCAGCTTTCTCATGGCCTGCCTCGACCGCCGCCTTCTCCGCGGCGGCAGCTCTCTCCGCAGCGGCCTGGGCCTCATCTCGTGCTGCCCCGGCCTCTCTCTCGGTGCGTTGAAGCTGGTGGACCAGCTCCTCATTCTGCTCCACGACGGCCTTCAGTCTGTCCAAGACCAGTTCCAATTTGGCCTCAGCCGCGGATGCCCGGCCACTCTCAGCTTTGGCCCAGCATTTTGCCTCCCTTATTCGGCCGCCCAGATTCTCCTCTCGGGCCTTGGCCTCGTGGTGAAGTCGAGCAAGGCTATGGGACTACGCCATGCTTTCCTTCTTATACTTATTGGCCCGCGCCATGGACTTTATGAGCGCGTCTGCTGAGTAAGACATCGCCTCACGAAGGGCTATCGCGCCGTTGGTCATCTGCGGTAGAAGAATATGTTAGCCACAGAAGACTGAGACATCGGAAGATACGTCCGAAAATGAAAGGAACTCAAAGGATTACCTGGACAACGGAGACCATCACCATATCTAGGAGCGCGGAGTGGCTCAACCCCTGCATCTCCTCCTCGGACTCGGCAGTCCGAAACTTCGACAAGAGACAGGTGGCCCACCCGGCATCTGTCATCGAGCCGAGCACAAGTGCTGGCTGCGTCGTCTTCTCCTGCGGCCCTTCAGCCCGAGGGCGAGTCGGGCGGCGCACTGATCATTGGGATGAGCTCCCCGGCTCATCCCTCTGCTTCTTGGTCACCTCCGTCCCAGCCGTGTACCTTTTGGCGACTAGCTCCCACTCTCCGGTAGTTGGGGGAGCACTCTCCATCTCCGGCTCGACGGCAGCCGGAGGGCTGACAGCAACTATAACCTGCCCCACCTCGGGCACGTCAGCGGCGACAGGGGCTTCCTCTTCAAGATCCATGATCACCACGGCTTCTTTAGTGATGACCGAAATCTCTCCCTCCTCTACTTCAGTTCCGGCCGGCCCCGGGACCACCTCTCCAACCGACGTTTCCTCAGCCGGCTCCTCTACGGGCGTTGGAGCTTTGGGGGCTTCGGTAGCCCAAACCGGCTTGGCCTGCTCTCTCCTTCGAGCCCTCTTCACNTTCCGTCCTTCGGGTGTCGCCGCGCAAGGCTTGGGTGTCGTTTGCCAGAACTAGGATGTCTCGTATGTTTCCGTCCTTCGGGTGTCGCCGCGCAAGGCTTGGGTGTCGTTTGCCAGAACTAGGATGTCTCGTATGTTTCCGTCTTCGGGTGTCGCCGCGCAAGGCTTGGGTGTCGTTTGCCAGAACTAGGATGTCTCGTATGTTTCCGTCCTTCGGGTGTCGCCGCGCAAGGCTTGGGTGTCGTTTGCCAGAACTAGGATGTCTCGTATGTTTCCGTCCTTCGGGTGTCGCGCGCAAGGCTTGGGTGTCGTTTGCCAGAACTAGGATGTCTCGTATGTTTCCGTCTTCGGGTGTCGCCGCGCAAGGCTTGGGTGTCGTTTGCCAGAACTAGGATGTCTCGTATGTTTCCGTCCTTCGGGTGTCGCCGCGCAAGGCTTGGGTGTCGTTTGCCAGAACTAGGATGTCTCGTATGTTTCCGTCCTTCGGGTGTCGCCGCGCAAGGCTTGGGTGTCGTTTTGCCAGAACTAGGATGTCTCGTATGTTTCCGTCTTCGGGTGTCGCCGCGCAAGGCTTGGGTGTCGTTTGCCAGAACTAGGATGTCTCGTATGTTTCCGTCTTCGGGTGTCGCCGCGCAAGGCTTGGGTGTCGTTTGCCAGAACTAGGATGTCTCGTATGTTTCCGTCTTCGGGTGTCGCCGCGCAAGGCTTGGGTGTCGTTTGCCAGAACTAGGATGTCTCGTATGTTTCCGTCCTTCGGGTGTCGCCGCGCAAGGCTTGGGTGTCGTTTGCCAGAACTAGGATGTCTCGTATGTTTCCGTCCTTCGGGTGTCCGCGCAAGGCTTGGGTGTCGTTTGCCAGAACTAGGATGTCTCGTATGTTTCCGTCTTCGGGTGTCGCCGCGCAAGGCTTGGGTGTCGTTTGCCAGAACTAGGATGTCTCGTATGTTTCCGTCTTCGGGTGTCGCCGCGCAAGGCTTGGGTGTCGTTTGCCAGAACTAGGATGTCTCGTATGTTTCCTTCGGGTGTCGCCGCGCAAGGCTTGGGTGTCGTTTGCCAGAACTAGGATGTCTCGTATGTTTCCGTCATTCGGGTGTCGCCGCGCAAGGCTTGGGTGTCGTTTGCCAGAACTAGGATGTCTCGTTCGCGAGCATTTCATTTACGACCAAGCAACCATAATTCAAAAGTTACGACACTCGTGTTTTATATATGATCTTGTGTAAGTTGACTCAATACATAAGCATCAAATTCATCCATTAAAGTTTCTGACGGCGGAACAATTATCTCCAGGTCCTCTTCAGTATTAATAGACTGCAAACAAGTCTGCCTGCTACTTGAAGCAGCTCTTTCCTTGGCCTGATTTTTCCTTGATCTTTTTGCCTTCTTCTCGACTGCACTCTTTAATCTGTTCTCTCTCGGGCGACCTTTCGTCCTAATTTGTTCAGGATCTTGAATTACCAGCTCTGAACGTGGTTTAGCTGCGCAGTTGGCATCCACGGCAGTTTTGAATAGAGGCGGTAGACCATCCATCACTACATTAAATGCATCTTCAGACATGGAGGCTATCTCTGCGAGCTTCGTCATCCGATGAGACAGCAAACTATATCTACAATCATAAACAGAATATTAACGATAACAAATATTAAGACATTTCAATTAAAAAATTGTCACTGCGTACCGTGAGTTTCGTGTGCTTTTATCATAACCCTCAGTATTGCAGTCGAATTCGTCGAATTGGTATTTCATGTCCTTGCACCATCTCTTCAAGAAGTATTTATCTGGTAAACGAAATACGTCATTTTGATGAAGAACCAACAGGGCATGCCTACACTGGTACCCCTTGAACTGAAAGGATCGGCACTGGCATTGGACATCCTCAATATTTCTATCGTATGACACGATATAATCTTTGATCATCTCCTTGCCAATTCCATCGACTTCAATCCTTTCATACGACTTGACGGAATATATACACGTGTTGCCAGCTTCGTTGATCAATTTTGTATTTGATGCAGCCATTTCAAGGATCTCATTCTGGAATTTTTTGAAAATGCTCCGTGTATACCTTCCTGCAGCTTGTCTCTCAAAAGGTGATGATGTCTTTAGGAAAGCTATCGTTTGCAAAGTCCTATTATCTTCCTCATTTTCGGCCTCGTATCGTTTTTCCAAGGCATCTTCGTACTTACTTATAAACTCCGTTAATGTTGTCTTCGAATTTATAAACCCATCGAAGAAGATTAATGCCCTCGCTCCTTTGTGAAGATGACATCCCTGTTAAACATTTTGTCAACCAAAAATTAAAAAAAAAAAAGCGTTTAAATGAATCATGAACCAAAGCCACCATTGACATACAAACCTGCGAAGAATGTATCCTTGAGGTAAACTGGGACCCATTTTTCCCGACATTCGTATAGGACATTGAACCAATCTATAGACTTGCATTCTTTATATTTCTCCATAACATGTGCCCACCTTTCCTCGAATGAATTTATGGTCAATGAATCATATATTGCCTCATCGAAATCAACCATAAACTTGGGATTTGCCGTGCAAATGTGGCCAATCTTTTCCGGTATCTTCTTCAATATATGCCAAAGACAAAATCGATGTCGGGTATTAGGAAAAACTTCTTTGACAGCAGCCTCGATTGCCTTATCTTGATCAGTAATCATGGCAATAGGTGCTTGACCACCATTTGCATCCAGCCAAGTCTTAAAAACCCATTTATATGTCTCAGTACTCTCATCAGACAACAATGCGCATCCAAGCAAGGTTGACTGTCCATGATGGTTCACCCCAACAAATGGACAAAAAGGCATTTGATATCTGTTTGTCAAGTAAGTTGAGTCAAAGCTTAGAACATCACCGAAGTATGTGCATGCCAATCTTGACCTTGGATGAATCCAGAAGACAGACCTCAGATGACCATTATCATTGAGGTCTAAGGAGTAGAAGAAATTGGGATTTTTGAGTTGCATTTCGGCAAAATGAATTACCATCGACTGAGCATCTCCTTCTTTCAGCTTAGACTGACGTTCGCGACTAATGAAGTTACGAGCATCCTTCTCGGTGAAATCCAATTGTCCTCTGCCCCCTTTTCTCCTTGCTATGGCAGAGTATATCTGAGTCGTCGGAACATTCACGGCATGTAAATTGCTGATCTCTGCCTTCTCTGGTGTGCTGATCCTCCTATGCGACCGTAGATAACCAGCTGATGTTATGGAGAGCCCATGGTTATGTTCTAGAGAAACCTCATCCAAAATCCACTTACCACTTGTAGCATTCAGTCTTGCTTTTATGGATGCCATACAACCAACTTTCCCAGTATCCCTATGATTCATACTCTTCTCTGATTTTCTGGATTTTCCTTGCCTCCAACACGCCAGGTGCTTGAAGCAAAGTTGTTTTTTGTTGTTGGCCCTGCTACACACTGTTGTGATTCCAAAGCCAACTCGTTTCGCGTATCCATTGTAGAACGTATATACATCATCGGCTGAATTGAATTCCATCCCAGTTTGAGGAACTACAATATCATCCACTGCATTTGGAACGACGGGTGAAGCTGCACGGCCGGGAGTGTTATCTTCTTCTTTCCGATCTACATTTTCAGCATCAACTGTGAAAATATAGGCACGCATTCATGAACAGCTACTCCTACGCGACACCCCAGTTGAAATCTACTGACACCCTAGCTCCAATGCTACGACACCCGTGGCTTAGAACTGACCGCGCGGAGAATCCCTCCGACAGCACAGTAGAAATGGATTTCGGCCGAAACTCCTTCGAGACACCCACGTTGAAAGCTCACGACACCCTAGCTTTAAGGCGACGACACCCGTGCTTAGAACTGACCGCACGGACAATCCCCATGACACCCTAGGAGAATTGGTTTTCGGCCGAAAGTCATTAGAGACACCACTGTTGAAAGCTCACGACACCCCTAGCTTAATGCGACGACACCCGTGCTTAGAACTGACCACGGCGAGAAAGCCCGCGACAACCAAGTTACTAAAATTTAATTTTATTTATAAAAAAAAATTACATTAGCCCTCACTGGGGCTTGTCTCCTTCGGTCGCTGCGTCGTCGATCTGGCGATGGAGGGACGCTACTTTCCCCTCCAGGTGGCTATTGGCCCGACGCAGGACCTCTATCTCTTTTGTTGAAACATCCTGGTATTCCTCGACCGCCAGCCTGAGTCGCTCGATGATTGCGTGCGACTCAGCATAAACCACCGCGTCGATGGTGACGGTTGAGCGTCGGCTGCCATGGCTGCCAGTAGATCTCACCTCGCCTCTGGAAGCCATCTTGTGGTCAGTTCAAGCTGGAAAGGTGAGTAACGATGGCATTCCCCCATCCTTATTTAAGGTTCCCCTGGCGGGTGTTTCGATTGCCATGCGCCACCATCTCAGTGGTTGTTCACAGGAATCGAATCGGTGCGCCACCACGCCCCGCCCTCCACGTTGAGTTTCGAGGGATGGGGAACAGAACAGTTTCGGGAAGCAAACAGTCGTAAGTTTAACGTCGTCCCAAGAGAAAATTCACGACACCCAAGGATGATTTGGATTTCGGCCGAAACTCCTTCGCGACACCCCACTTGAAAGCTCACGACACCCTCGGATCAATGCTTCGACACCCGTGCTGAGAACTGAACACGGAGAGAATCCCCGAGACATCCCAGGGATGAGTTGGATTTCGGCCGAAACTCCTTTGCGACACCCATGTTGAAAGCTCACGACACCCTAGCTTTAAGGCGACGACACCCGTGCGTCGAACTGATCACAGAGAGAACCCCCGCGACACCCCTTCTCGAATTCGGCCGAAACTCCCTCGTGACACCACAGTTGTAAACTCACGACACCCTAGCTTTATGGCGACGACACCCGTGGGTTCACTGTTAATGCATGGGTGTCGTCCCCTTAAAGCTAGGGTGTCGTGAGTTTACAACTGGGGTGTCACGAGGGAGTTTCGGCCGAATTCGAGAAGGGGTGTCGCGGGGGTTCTCCTGTGATCAGTTCGACGCACGGGTGTCGTCGCCTTAAAGCGAGGGTGTCGTGAGCTTTCAACATGGGTGTCGCGAAGGAGTTTTGGCCGAAATCCAAATTATCCTTGGGTGTCGTGAATTTTCTCTTGGGACGACGTTAAACTTCGACGTTTGCTTCCCAACTGTTCTGTTCCCCATCCCTCGAAACTCAACGTTCCCGAACCTCTGTTCTGTTCCCCATCCCTCGAAACTCAACGTGGAGGGGGGCGTGGTGGCGCACCAATTCGATTCCTGTGAACAACCTCTGAGATGGTGGCGCGTGGCAATCGAAACACCCGCCAGGGGAACCTTAAATAAGGATGGGGGAATGCCATCGTTACTCACCTTTCCAGCTTGAACTGACCACAAGATGGCTTCCAGAGGCGAGGTGAGATCTACTGGCAGCCATGGCAGGCGACCCCCAACCGTCACCATCGACGCGGTGGTTTATGCTGAGTCGCTCGCAAGCAGCGAGCGACTCATCAAGGCGGCCGAGAAATACCTGGCCGTTACAACAAAAGAGATAGAGGTCCTGCATCGGGCCAATAGCCACCTGGAGGGGAAAGTAGCGTCCCTCCAGCATCACATCGCCGACGCAGCGACTGAAGGAGATAAGCCCCAGTAAGGGCTAATGTATTTTTTTTTTTGATAAATAAAATTAAATTTTAGTAACTTGGTTGTCGCGGGCCTTCTCGCCGCCGTGATCAGTTGGGTGTCATCAATTTTCAACTGGGGTGTCGTCGCCCTAAAGCTAGGGTGTCGTGGGATTTCGTCTGGGGTGTCGCGAAGGACTTACGGCCGACTTCGAACTAGGGTATCGCTGGGAAAATCTACGTGAGGTTTTGGCAAGGAAAATCTCATTGGATTAACTTTTATATTTGAAGCCTCCAGTAGACTCCAGTAGCCAGGTTTTTCAACCTCTAAGCTGAAATATTTCCTGTCGACCAGACTTTCAAAGCTGAAATATTTACAAAACAGTTATGACTCTCAGAGTGTCATAACTATTTCGTTCTAAGGTAGTTACCCGCGCATTAAACGCATTAACTAACTCTAACCAGAAAAAAATTGTTGATAATAAAGAAGTGGGAAGAAAGAGTTTTTACTTTGTGCTACGGCTGACATTTCCTCCAGAAGTTTTTTTACACAGACTCCTGACTCCAGTATCAAGGTTTTCCAGTCCAGTAGCTGAAGTATTTTCAGCCTCTAAGCTGAAAGAAACAGAGTTCTTCTTGCACAGATGACATAAAACGTAAAATGGAGCGAAAGGGTATTTTCGTCCGTACGAAAATTTTAAAAAAAGCGAACAGCATTAAATGTTCATCACGTTCAGAACGTTACGTCAAAGCCCAGCCATACCGCCTGTCAGGTCATCCACGTCGGATCCACGTGGACCAATCGGAAGACGCGGTGTAGCCCACGTCAGCGTTGCTGCACCGGGGCCGGTGTACAAAGTGTTTTCCTAAGAACTATAACTTCTCTACAATACATAACTTGCGTCTAAAGGTGAGGAAAAAGATTTTGCTTTGCCTACAAATGATGAAAGTCTTACAGCTTACTGAATTTACTGCAATATTTATTGAATGAAAATAAAAATCTTTTGGCAATTAAATCAATACATGCCTTATTTATTATGAATCATTTATTCATGAAATTTATGTTAAATATAAATTAATATTACTTTAATAGCCACAATTTTTGCTTCCCCTCTCTATGCGAGTGTTGTTTATGCTTTAATTTGTCGCTTCTTATTAATTCTCTCTCAGGTGTGCGCGCGCGCAGTCGGGAGCCATTCTCAAGATAGGGCCGCGCGGAGGAACCGGAGGAGATGCGCGGAGCGTGGAGGTTCCCGTCGCCCTGTTGGCCACCCGACAACGCGATCTTGGGACATTATTCATGCCATCTCTTTTACGTACAAGAAAGATGGCCTTAACCACACGACTCCGTTTTACGGCGCCTACGAAGGCGAACCCAACAAGGAGGTCTCGGCAGCTGGTCTCTCTCTTTCTCCAAACTTTGTCAAATGGTGTTGAGTTGTGGATCCTCTATTGTTTTTTTCATTTGCTAGCATTTCAATTTTGTTTTTTTGGCTTTTCCTCTAAGTAATACTACTGGACCACTAGCTAGCATTCATACGTTACTGCTAATTAAAATAGATATTTGAAATTTGATCTGATTTCCCTTGAGGATGGGGAGTTCCTAATTTCCATCTCTGATCTCTGATTCTTTTGGGGAAAATACAATGGATATATGGACCGTATAGTTCGGAGCAAGGGCATGAACCACTACCTATAGTTGTAAAACTGGACTGGATCGATCGGTTGGACCGATTGAATCAGGATTCGAAGGCCAAGTCGTCAGGTTCTAACATAAAACTAGATGTGTAAGTGATCCGAAACAACCCGATCAACCCATCCGATTCACCCATGAACCAATCGATCCAATCCGAACCGAATAAGGTTATGGATTTTATTATCATGTTAACCTTAAATTTTTTATTAAAAATTAATTTTTATTAATATAAATATATTTTTATATTAAAGTAATTGATCAATGATTCAATTAGTAACTCAATGGTTGAACCAATGATTCGGTGACCCGAGCTCTTGGTGGGGTTAATATCCATGCCACCACCTACCTTCCTTTAGCACGCGATTACAATATTATGGGCGTCTTTGGGAGCGCAAGCGAGGGGGTTGATGCCATCCCAATTTACAGCGGCAGGGCGCGAGTAATTAATCCAAGGCAGTCTCAACCATTAGCTTCTCCTTTGGTTCGTGTGCAAAACAAATAAATGGATATCATCTACGCTCTTGCGCTTGAAATCCGTGTTGGTATTGACGAATAAAGTAAAGTGGAAAAGCCACCTGGTTTTAATTTCCTTCTATAGTTGTGTGATGCAATGAACGAGGGTGGTATGGTATGTTAAATTAGCCCTTTAATGTAAAATTGTTACAAAGGCGAAGAGTTGCTCGTTTCTCAATCTAACCTAGTATGCGAAAGGTGAAGGGCTAGATCTAGCCTAGTATACAAAAGTGAAGGGCCACCCATTATTGTTTCTTTTGTGTGTGCAAAAGATGAAGGGCTACCAATCGGATGTTGATGGTTCGAAAGTTTAAGCCATTAACATTAAGCCATGGTATTAAAAGAAATTAAAGTTATTAATTGATGTTTGATGGAAATACCAATTGAATGTTATATATATAAATAATTAGTCCTCTTTCTGCCTGAAGAAGTTAGCAAGAATCCATTGTTATCTACTATGAAAGGGATGAGGTTAAGGGAGAGAAACTAGTTATTTTGTAGAAGAGGCTGTCAAAATTTGAAGAGGTTATCAAAACCTAACTATATTCAAGTCTCAAGTCTATATTATCATGATGAATTTTCATCAAGTAAGTATTTTATATATGTAATTTTATGTAACAAATTATTTATTGAAGATCCTATTTAGCTAACAAGTGGTATTAGAGCCAAGGTTCTAAAATAAATAATTTGTTCGTATATTATGATTGATTAATTTTTCATCAGAATGAATTGATGATGAATATTTAATCTTTTAAGTTATGATTAGTTGTATTATTGGTCATTAATCTATTCCATGAAAAGTTCATCGCCAGGAGAACCCCGGCTGATCATGTTACGAATTAATGGCATGCATCGATAAGATCATTGTGTTATACTAGTATGTATGGCCAAAAAAACTAATATTTATAGATTAAAGCAGATTGATAATCTATGATGGTTGATGTCGGCTAATGCATGCAGTAATGTTAACTATTTTGTCATTATCGAAACTGAATGTTAGATTTTAACAATACTAGTAATATTGTTTAGTTATATGACATTAAGATAAATTAGTTAGTTAGTCATCAAAGTGGCCAAACTAATTTATATTCAGTCATATAATTTATGAGTTTTCTAATAATATTAGTATTATTGTTTAGTTATATGACATTAAGATAAATTATTAGTTAGTCACCAAAGTGGCCAAACTAATTTATATTCAGTCATATAATTTATGAGATTTTTAATGATATTAGTATTATTGTATAATTACATGACATCAAGATTAAATTAGTTAGTTAGTCACCAAAGTAGCCAAACTAATTTATATTCAGTCATATAATTTATAAAATTTTAATAATATGACATCAAGATTAAATTAGTTAGTTAGTCACCAAAGTGGCCAAACTAATTTACATTCAGTCATATAATTTATGAAATTTTATAGAATGCTGTTAAAGATTTGTTGGTTGTTAGAAATTAAGAATTCGCTCAAAGGTAATTAATATTCTATAACTAACAAACCTAAAGAAAAAAATCTAATATTCTCTTATCAAATTTATATGGATATCCAAAGATATATATATATATATATATATAAATTTATTAATTTCTTTAAAGTTTAAATAGCATTCTAATTATATATATATATATATTATTGTATTTACCCAAAGGAAATCTACAATATATTTTATATTTAATTATCTGAATTTGAGCATTTATGTTTTTGCAGTTGTTTCTCTACATTCACATGCTTCTGCTATTACTATCTTTAATGGCTTAAACTTCTCTGAATGGCGTGAGCAAGTCAATTTCCATTTAGGTGTCTTGGATCTTGACTTTGCACTATTAAAAGAAAAGCCTACTGACATTACGGATATGAGCAGTGAGGCAGAGAAGTTAAAACATAAAGCATGGGACAGATCTAATAGATTATGTCTAAGTTTCATGCGAATGACAATTGCCAACAACATTAAGTCTACTCTTTCAAAAAGTGTAACAGCTAAGGAATATCTTAAGCTTGTGAAAGAGCGCTTTCGTTTCGCTGAAAGTACTTGCAGGGACACTGATGGCTGAACTCACGACTATGAAATATAATGGGTCGCGAAGTATGCAACAACATGTCCTTGATATGACTAATATTGCAGCAAGACTTAAGACCCTAGGAATGGTTGTGGATGACTCCTTTTTAGTACAATTCATTATGAACTCATTACCTCAAGAGTATGGGCCTTTTCAAATTAACTATAACACTATTAAAGATAAATGGGATGTTAATGAATTGGCCAGTAAGCTTACTCAAGAGGAAAGGAGATTGAAAGCACAAGGGGATCATTCAATAAACCTAGTGGGTCAGGGAGCTGGTAAAGTTATCAAACCAAAATTTAAGAAATTTAAGAAGAAAGCACCCACTAAAGTATCACAGGTTGCTGATAATGATAAGAAGAAAGGAAGAAAGATAAATGTCACTTTTGTAAGAAAGAAGGACATTATCATAAAGATTGTATGAAAGAAAGCTTGGTTCGAAAAGAAAGGTATCTTTCATTATGCTTCTCCAATTTATGAATCAAACTTATCTGAAGTTCCTTCTAACACTTGGTGGTTGGATTCTGGTGCCACTACTCATGCTTCTAATGTAATGCAGGGATTCCTTACAATCCAGAGCATAAACCCAAATGAGAACTTCTTGTTCATGGGGAACCGAGAGAAGGCCCCAATTGAAGGCATAGGGACTTACCGTCTTACTTTAGATACTGGGCATCACCTGAATTTACTACAAACTCTCTATGTTCCTTCACTTTTAGAAATTTAGTTTCTATTTTGAAACTTGATGTTAATGGGTTTAGTTTTAAGATTGGAAAAGGATGTTTCAGTTTATTTAATAAAGATGGTTCCTTTATTGGTTCTGGAATTCTTATGAATGAATTATATAAATTGAAACTTGATGATAAATTTTCTGCATCCCTGATGTGTGTCCATCAAAATATTGGAATTAAGCGTAGTATGGCAAATGACAACTCTGCTTTCTTGTGGCATAAACGTTTGGGTCATATATCCAAAGAACTACTACAAAGATTAGTAAAGAATGAGATTTTATCAAATCTAGATTTTACTTATCTTGTTTATGTGTGGATTGCATTAAAGGAAAGCAAACCAAACATAACAAGAAAGAAGCTACAAGAAGTACTTAGCTTCTTAAAATTATACACACTGATGTATGTGGACCTTTTGATACTCCATCCTTTGGTGGAGAAAAGTTCTTTATCACCTTTATAGATGATTTTTCTCGTTATGGATATGTCTATTTGCTTAAAGAGAAATCTCAAGCTGTAAATGCTCTTGAGGTATTTACTAAAGAGGTTGAAAGACAACTAGACAGAAAAGTGAAAATAGTAAGATCTGATAGAGGTGTGAGTATTATGGAAAGTATAATGATCAAGGCAAAATCCAGGTCCATTTGCAAAATTTCTCGAAAGACATGGCATATGTGCACAGTATACTATGCCAGGCACACCTCAACAAAATGGTGTGGCAGAAAGGCGAAATAGAACATTAATGGATATGGTTAGGAGTATGATAAGTAATTCCTCATTATCAAAATCTTTGTGGACGTATGCTCTAAGAACTGTAGTATATTTACTGAATAGGATTCCTAGTAAGTCAGTTTCTAAAACTCCTTTTGAGTTGTGGACTGGAAGGAAACCTAGTTTAAGGCACCTGCATGTTTGGGGTTGTCCAGTAGAAGCACGAGTGTATAATCCACATGAAAAGAAATTGGATTCTCGAACTGTCAGTGGTTACTTTATAGGTTACCCAGAGAAATTCAAAGGGTACAGGTTTTATTGTCCAAACCATAGTTCTAGAATTATTGAGACATGCAATGCCAAATTTATTGAGAATGGTGAAGTTAGTGGGAGTGCTGACAAACAGATTGTGGATATCAATGAAGTAAGGGTTAATGTTTCATTACCCATAAATGTTTCTAAATCTACAATCATTCCATACATTGTTCCAAATTACAAAACAAAACAACAATGAACAATGTTTGAATGAAGAAGTATCCCATGAAGAGCCTAACCTACCAATAGCTAACAAATTGAACCATGTGGAATAGCTTTAAGTAAACCATAAGGATACAAAAATTAGCTATTTCAGATGATTATTTGGTTTATTTACAAAAGTCAGATTTTGATTGTGGCATTTATGAAGATCTTGTTTCATTTTCACAAGCCATTAACAGTGATAAGTCTGATAAATGGATTAATGCTATGAAAGATGAATTAAAATCAATGGCTGAAAACAATGTCTGGGATCTTGTCGAATTGCCAAAGGTTCTAAACAAGTTGAATGTAAATGGGTTTTTAAAACCAAACATGACTTGAATGGCAATATCGAACGTTTTAAAGCTAGACTTTGCCAAGGGTTATACTCAGAAGGATGGCATTGATTATAAAGAGACATTTTCACCAGTTTCAAAAAAAGATTCATTAAGAATCATTATAGCTTTGGTAGCTCAATATGATTTAGAGTTACATCAAATGGATGTGAAAACACCTTTCTTAATGGGGATATAGAGGAAGAAATTTATATGGATCAACCTGAAGGTTTTTCCATAGAAGGAAAGGATCATATAGTGTGTAAACTTAAGAAATCAATATATGGACTTAAACAAGCTTCCAGACAATGGTATATCAAGTTCAATGATACTATTACATCTTTTGGTTTTCATGAAAATATCGTTGATCGATGTATTTACCGAAAGATTTGTGGAAGTAAGTTTATATTTTTGGTTCTATATGTTGATGATATTGCTTGCTGCTGCGAATGATTTAGGTATCTTGTATGAGACTAAAAATTTTCTTTCTAAGAATTTTGAGATGAAAGATATGGGAGAGGCATCTTATGTGATAGGAATTTCCATATTCAGAAAGAGATCACATGGATTGTTAGGGTTGTTTAGAAAACTTATATCGAGAAAATTCTTGAGAAATTTAATATGAATAACTGTTCAGCAGGTATTATCCCAATACAAAAAGGGAATAAATTTAGTCTTATGCAATGTCCAAAGAATGATGTGAAATGTAACAAATGGAATCTATCCCATATGCTTCTATTGTGGGTAGCTTGATGTATTTGTAAACTTGCACAAGACCAGATATCAGCTTCACGGTTAGGATGTTGGCCGCTATCAGAGTAACCCTGGTATTGATCATTGAAAGCTACAAAGAAAGTGATGAGATATCTTCAAGGAACTAAGGATTATATGCTCACATTTAGAAGATCTAATCAGTTGGAAGTGATTGGATATTCATATTCAGATTTTATTGGTTGTGTTGACAGTAGAAAGTCAACTTTTGGCTATGTGTTCCTTGGGAGAATGAGCAATTTCATGGAAAAGTGCCAAACAATCTATCATTGCCTCATCTACTATGGAAGCAAAGTTTGTAGCATGTTTGAAGCTACAATTCATGCATTATGGCTACGAACTTTATTTCAGGACTTGGGGTTATCGACACCATTACCAAGCCGCTGTAAATTTATTGTGATAATTCCGTAGTAGTTTTTTTCTCCAAGAATGAAATATTTCAGAGGTGCTAAACATATGGAATTAAAGTACTTTACTGTCAAGAAGGAGGTCCAGAAACAAAGAGTGTGCATTGAACATATTAGAACGGATCTTATGATAGCAGATCCTTTGACTAAAGGTTTACAACAAAAATATTTAAAGAACATGTACATAGAATGGGTCTTGGTTGTATTGAAGATTGATTATGATGATGTTATGTATTAGAGATTGATTATGATGATATTATGAATTGAAGATTGATTATGATGTTGTTGTGCCACTCTTGAGCTCATTAATATGATATGTTTCTGGTTTTATTTATTATTTCTTGTTTCTTATGCTTGTATACACTTACTATTTTGAACAAGAATTTACTGTTTTTCATATAATTAAGTGGACATTAAGTTATTTATATATAAATTATGTGACCTAACATGATAATTGCTAATACAGTAGTATATGGAAGGGAGTATGCAAATTGGATGTGTATGACCGCCATAACTCTTATTATGTAATTTATTATGTTAAAGTCAATCATGATGAAAGATGACATTATGAAATTTAATTTTGCGCGCCTAATGTTTACACTATTAAATATTAATGTCATAAACTTCGGCCCAAGTGGGAGAATGTTAGATTAGCCCTTTAATGTAAAATTGTTACAAAGGCGAAGAGTCACTCTTTTCTAGCCTAGTATGCGAAGGGTGAAGGGCCAGATCTAGCCTAGTATACGAAAAGTGAACCACCCATTATTGTTTCTTCTGCGTGTGCAGAAGATGAAGGGCTACCAATCGGATGTTAATGGTCCGAAAGTTTAAGCCATTAACATTAAGCCGTGGTATTAAAAAAATTAAAGTCATTAATTGGTGTTTGATGGAAATACCAATTGAATGTTATATATATAAATAATTAGTCATCTTTCTGTCTGAAGAAGTTAGCAAGAATCCATTGTTATCTGCTATGAAAAGGATGAGGTTAAGGGAGAGAAACTAGTTATTTTGTAAAGAGGCTGTCAAAATCTGAAGAGGTTATCAAAACCTAACCATATTCAAGTCTCAAGTCTACATATTATCATGATGAATTCTGCATCAGGTAAGTATTTTATATATGTAATTTTATGTAACAAATTATTTATTGAAGATCCTATTTAGCTAATACTTGGATGCTGTTATCCTCGTGGGATTTAATAAATGGATGTATTCAAGTGATTTTTCTTCAAAAGACATGTAGAGATCTAGTTATTATCCTGATGGGTTTTCAATGTCTTTTAAAGAGTAGTATTTCACGGTTCTGCACTTTAGGCAAGAGGAAAGGATTTATGTGATATAATGAAAGAAGAGTCTCATCAAGATATGAAGCTATTTTTATAGCACAAATAATTGAAGTAGATTCTACTTAGCTTATGGTGTTGATTAGCTTGTGCATGCAAAGAGAACGTTATTTAATAAAAAATATTGAATACTCCCCAAAAAATCTAACATCAAGTGAGAATTGAAGTACTTATAGCTAAGCTTATATGCTACTAATTAATTTTCACTCAAATTTTTAAAGCCACATAGTTTTGGCTCGATCTGTTAATAGGTTAATTGGACTAGCACTTGCTTGGATATTAATGGCCCTTTTTTAATTCTATTTTATTTTTAAAAATATTTTATTTTATGTATAATGCAAGGATTGATTTCGAGTCTTATTGTAATCTATGGCAACCACTTATGATGACTAAGAAAGGAATATGAAAATAATAGAATTATAGAATATAAGGGCATATAATTGTTTGATGGCTCCATATATTTAATATAAGTATGCAAGCTTTTAAATAATATAATTGAGATAATTAATGCTTGCATAGCATAGGTTAGGGATCTACCAATCCTGATGATAGAAATAATTAGAAGGAAGCTAATGGTTATGCTTCATGAGAGTTGATATAATATGATAATATAAAAGCAATATACACTCCAAAATACAAAGGAACTTGGAAAAGATGAAAAATGCATCTTAACATCGAGCACTAACTTATTAAGGATTGGCAGGTTTGAGGTTAGCTATGGCAAAATTGAGTTTGTGGTTGGTTTATCTAAAAGTTTAAAGGAGTTATTTGGATTTATTAGATCCTATTAATGTTTCAAATAGGTTCATAAAAATAAATATTTTCTGATATAAATGGTTTTACATTACATAACCAATATCACGGTGTTAGAATGGAATCTTTTGATTCATGAACCAAATGCCTCCTAATTGATTTGTCCCTCCTTCCTCCTTCCCAACAATCACTCTTCCATCACAAATCAAATATATATTTTCATGCATAATATTATAAAATTAAGTATTATCATAATTTTATAGTGCAATGCTTATCGTATCATCATCGTATAATATTTTTATATATTATATTAATCAATATTTATTGTTGTTATCATTATATTGTTGTATTTGATAATATAGAATTATATGGATTGGAAGGGCAAGAATAATTAATTTCAATTAAAAAATTCAAATAATATTTCTTATTTTCTATCAATATTCATGCACATAAAAGAAATAGGTTAAAGTATATTTTTGACTCTCAGAATAATATATCACTTTATTTTTTAAACTTTAAAAAATTATAAAATTAATTTTAATTTAATTTTTATTTTTTTTATTTTTATTGTTAAAATAAAATAATAACATAAAAAACTTGCTTAGGTGGCAATCTACATGGTGTTCACCTCATCACTGTGTTTGAAGAAAGCCGCCCTTCCCCTCTCTGCCCTTCCTCTACGGGGCAGCATAGAAGGGGGCTGCAGAAGCCGCCCCCCTCCTCTCTCGTGGCCCCCTTCCTCCCTCCTCCCTTCATTGCCTATGTGGCCCTCTACTGATAAGTGAGTAACGGAGTGGGCATAAAATTTACAGTCGTTGCCGCCTTCCTTTCCTTTATTGCGTTTTAAAACTTTCTCTACTGCGCATTTCTCCATGGACGGCCCCCTCGGCCCGAGTAGAAGATCAGATCCAGCTTTCTTTTTTTTCCCACATGCCCTCGAAAGATGATCTAATCTTGGGTTAGGGTTTCTCTCTTCTTGCGAAAAGGGGGGGGGGGGGGGGGGGGGGGGGGGGAAGGTGCGGCTTCCGTGGCTCCCCTTCTGTCCCGCCCCTTAGGGGAAGGACCGCGGGGGCCGCGAGGGGGGAGGGGCAGGCGCGATCCTTCCTTTTTTTGTATAGATGGGTAGGCAAACAACTCTGACGCGAGGACAGTCCAAAAGATAAAAAAAGGTACATCAAAAGAAAAAATGGAATCCTATCTTCCTGAGACTAACTCTAATTAGTGAGTATTGAGCTACATAGGAGGCAACCCAGTTAGCCACACAATTTATCTCCTGGTATACATGACGGGATATGGTAATCACTGGATCCTGCAGGAGCTGCCAAATATCACTGAGGAGCAGGTGTACATCATCGTGGTCCATCATGTCCTGAATCATTTGATGACTGTGGAAAAGTCCCCTTCAATGAGGATCCACTGGGCCCGCAGCTATTGGATCGCTCTGCTAATGTCAGCCCAAGCTGTTCTGAGCTCAGCTTTTGGGACAGAAGAGTGCTAAAAGAAGGTCCCACCGGTTGCCACGAGTCTCCCATCATTGGACCAAATGACATACCCTGCACCACCATCGGTACCACAAATACTGCTATCAAAGTTTACCTTAACAAACCCTAGGGGGGGGGTTCCCAGGATATAGATATCGCCCTATAGGCCACTGCCGAAATAGCATGGAAGACTTGGGAACATGGGGTAGTTAGAAAAGTAACAACATCAAATCGTAGGTACTCCAATGCCAAACATTTGGCTCTCAGAATAATCTGGCAGACCGGAATGGCCTATGCCTCAAAGGTCAGTGCATTCCTAGTCAACCAGACATGATAGGCAATATAGGCAGCGAGGCAGGCCTCATATGTCGAGCTCTGATGGAGGAACCGAGGAAGAAGGACATACAATCACTATCATCCATAGCCCAAGGCCAACTCCCTGAAAGCGCTAGATCTACCTCGCACTAGGGCAACTAAGAATAGCATGCTCGATCGTCTCATCATGAGCCCCACATACTGGGCAAGACCCCACAAAGTCCATACTTCTCCGACTGAGGAGGACCTTCGTAGGAAGGCGATCCCAAGCCACCTTCCAAAGAAAAATCTTTAACGGATGGATAGTTGAGTTGAGAAAAAGGTACATCAAGGTTCATATAGGGACTTTCTCAACTCAACTCAACTAAGCCTTTACTCAAGTATATGGGGTCGACTATATGAACCTGCTTCCTTCCTCTATTTTATTCAGAATTAAGTTAATATTTAAATTAAAAAATAATATTTTATTATTTTTTTTATATTAATCTAAATTTATTTTATCTTTATTTTTATCATGAATTGTTAAAAGATCATTCTTTCTAATGGAAGCATATAAAGATCTTCGTTGATGCAACGATAAGGTGAAAGATATGCATATTCCCACATAGACGAGTTTCTAATGGTGTTATCTTGTTTTAATGATAAAAATTTAAAAAAATTAAAAATTAAAATTAAAATAATTTTATAATTTGTAAAGTATAAAAACTAAAATGACACACCAAAAATATAATTTAATCAAAAAAATAATAGACATCTTTGGCCTGTATAAAATTATATTATATATCTTTTGTATAAATTTTAGATTTATATTAATTTATATTTTTATAAATAAATAGATAAAAGCCCTTCAATTTGAAATAGCCTGTTGAAGGAGCACTCTTCTTTCATGTTCAACCTTCCATGTTGGAAACAGATGTTTAAATGCATTACCGGCTTAACAATACAAAACCTCACCTTAAAAAGGTCAGCCATAAATTATTATTTGAGCTTCTTATTTCTTAATAACATAAAATTTATCTAAAAAGACTAATCATAGATTATCATTTAACATTATGTACAAATATCCAGTATATTTAGAGTACATAACCAATGACGACTAAACAGTTTTTAGTATGGGTTCTTACAGTTATGGTATACATTTAGCTCTTCATTCATTGTGTGCTAAATAAGTCTTGAATGCTTATAAAAAATACATAAATTTAAGGAAAATTTAGCGAGATTATTTTGGTGAGGTCCTTGTTTTGGGTGAGGTCGACAGCATGCTCCAATGCACAGTAATAACAAAATAAGGCCCTACTTGACTTGGTTGCTATAATTGTTGGGGTTTAGTCCTGAAGAAATACCTTAGGCTTTCATCCTTTATTATCAATAATTAGGTATAGTCTCTTAATTCCAAGATTCAAACCACCGCAATCCTTTTTCTATAAAGATTTTATCTAAATCCTTTTTCTTGGATTTTCTTCTTTGTTGGATCTGCTCACGTTCCTCCTCCCTCCACTTCTTCAAGTAGAGTGCCTCCTCTCTTCCATAGGTCAACAGGTCAAAGAGGCCCTCCTCTCTTCCCATCTTTATGATGTTCTTCTAGATGTCCAGGAATCCTCACGGAAGCCTGATCTTCATGTCCCACGAAGCCACGAGGTCACGCGAGGCCTGATGCTGAGAACGCGAATGCGTCCTCCTTTCAACTAGCTTCGTTCTTGGGACGACACGGAATCCTGAAAGCCTGACGTGAGCCCGTCTCCGTCTTCCACGCGATGGAACGGGCTGGATCTTCTTCTGAACTAAGACCCTCCCATGCGATCACGTCACGAATCCCTCCGGCACACGATGGAGAATAGAAGGAAGGAGAGAGAGGATAGGAGGCGGCTAAGATAGAGATATGAGAAATTTTTCTTGGAAGAAAAGAATCTGTTCTCTATTCTATCAAACCCTAGAAACTAGAGTTTAAATACATCCACGAAGTAGGCCAGGCCCAGACTCAACAAAAACTCTGATGGACTAACCCAATGAGATTAAACTAATCCCCAAGCCCGTGTACACCTATGACTTGATTTAATCTCAACCCTTGGACTCAAACCAGCCCAATACAAGTTAGCCCCCCTGGGCCTTGATAGCACCACACCAGGCCCAACAATCTCCACCTTGGTGCTTTCAAGGCCTCAGCACGTCCACCGTGTCCATCAGCTGCAATCCCTACAAAAGTTGTCCCGTAAAAGAACCTTGGTCAGTGCATTGCTGGATTCTTCTTGTGTGTACCTTTCCAGCTCCACTCCACCTTCTTCCATCAGCTTTTTGTAGTCGAAGCCTTTTTTTTGAAAGTATCCTCTGGCCACTAGTCCTGCCTTGTACCTGATACCCCTTGCTCTGAAGGCCCTTTCTTGCGCTGATAAACCCATTGCAATCAATGGTTTCTTTCCTTGTGACAATTGGACCACCTGCCACATGCCAGTCCTGTGAAGAGACTGCATCTCCTCTGCCATAGCATGCATCTCCTGCCATAGCCTGGACCACCTATCTTTATCCTGGCTATCCTGGCTCTCCACAGCCTTCTCATATGTGTAAGGGTCTCCATTCGCTGTCACCAAGGCATATGACACGAATCCTCAAAGCCGTATCGAACTAGTGGTCGCACGTTTCTCCTGGGCCTATGTAGTGCGATCCCAGTATCAGTCCCCTATCCAGCTGCATCCTCCTGAGTCCTATGCTCAGCTGCATCCTGCTGAACTTCCTGGCTTTTGACCCCTTTACTAGTCCTCTCCACCTGAATCTCAAATCCTTCTGGTCCACTAGCAAATGGCACGACTGTGTAGGAGGTCATCTGACCAGTGTTACCGTATTCCACCTCCTGTAGTCCCTGCTGTGCATCTGTACCATCTCTGCTTTGAAGAATCGAGCTCTCATTGAAGGTCACATCTCTGCTGATGAAAACCTTCTTCTCCAAGGGGTCCCACAGCCAATACCCTTTGATTCCATGCGGGTAGCCCAGGAACACCATCTTCTTAGACCTGGCATCCAACTTACTCCACTCCCCAGCACCAACATGCACATATGCCGTGCATCCAAACACCCTCGATTGTTCAGGCTTATCTTCCTCCAGACCATATCTCCTCTGGAATGCCTCCATCCAACCTGGTGTGCGGTGACCGATTGACCAAGTAGCTAGCTACATCTACTGCGTCAACCTAGAACATCTTTGGAAGCCCTGCCTGTAGCCTCAAGCACCTTGTTTTTTCCAACAGTGTTCTGTCATTCTCTCAGCCATCCCTTCCTATTGAGAAGTTTCCATTACCGAGAAGTGCCTTTTAATGCCCCACTCCTCACAAATCTCTGGAACTCCTTGCTGGTATATTCCCTGCCACTGTCTGACCTCAGATACTTCACACTCCTACCTGCTCCTTCTCCACCTCAGCCTTCCAGATTTTGAACTTGGTGAAGACCTCTGATTTCTCCTTCATGAAGTAGATCCATTACTTTCTTGAGAAATCATCTATCAAGGTAAAGAAGTATCTGGCCCCATTCCTTGCAGAAACCGGGCTAGTCCCCAAACATCTATGTGTACTAATTCCAGGGGTTCTGCACTCCTAGCTGTGCTGACCAAGAACTGCACACTCCTCTGCTTCCCCATCTGACATGGCTCACAGATCTCCATGACTCCACCACTCAGGTCCGGAAGTAGTCCTTTCTTGCTCAGTTCTTTCATCCCCTGTCTCCCATGTGGCCTAGGCGGTAATGCCACATCCTGTACACATCCCGAGGATCTGTTCCACAGCTGCTACCTCAGATTTTTCTGTCACCACAGAGCCCTCCAACATGCATAAGTTGTTCTCCAGCCTTCTTCCTCTCATCACCACCATAGCTCCATTGGAGATGTTCAGAACTCCACTCTGGCATGACTGCTGAAGCTGTATCCAGTCTGCTCCAGGTACCCAGTGACACTAGATTTTTCTTGAGTTCTGGATATGCTTCACGCTGGTAAGAGTGCGCACCATGCCATCAAACATCCTCACCCTCACTGTGCCAATCCCTGCCACCTTGCAAGGGTGATCATCTCCAAGAGTCACACACCCCTCATCAACCTCTGTGTAAGTACTGAACCACGATCGGTTGGAGTGTAATGATGAGAACAGGCTGAATCCAAGGTCCACATCTTTGTACTGTGCCTATGACCATCTCTACCACCAAGAGATCATCCTCCACCTCCTATCCTGCAACTGTACTCACAGATTCAGATCCTCCCTTTTCTTTCTTTTTCAACTTAGGACTGTCCCTTTTAAAATGTCCTACCTCACCACACTTGTAGCACTTAGCCTTCTGACTGTAACCGTCCCCTAGGCCTGCTCCTGTCCCTGCCTCTGCCTGACCTTTCCCCAACTGATAGACCCTCCTGTGGAATAACTTCCTTGGTCATCCTCTTCCTCTGCTCATTCGTCCGAAGTACCGAGACAATATCTTCATAGAATAATGTCTCTTTCCCATAGAGCAGCGTCGTGACCAATGAGTCATGTGATATGGGCAGCGAACACAATAGCAAAAGTGCCTTATCTTCCTCCTCCATCTTGACCCCGACATTCAGCAATTCATTGCTCACCTGGTCGAACACTTGGATGTGGCCTAGCACATCTCCACCTTCTGACATCCGAAGGCTGTAGAGGCGCTTCTTCAACATCAACTTGTTGCACATATTCTTCCCCATGTAGAGGGCTTGCAACTTCGACCAGAGTCCCTTCGGGGTCTTCTCCTCCAGCACTGAATAAAGGACTGAATCGGCCAGACATCTCCTGATCATTGAACATGCTTTTTCTCCAACGACATCCACTGCTTATCTATCCCATCTGGCCTTTCCTCCAAAGCCAGATCTAAACCCTGTTGCACAAGAAAGTCCTCTACCCGGACTTTCCACATGGAAAAACTTCCCTTCCCATCAAACTTTTCAAAATCTATTTTTATGCTACTACCCATGGCAAGATCTCAACCAAAATAAAAATAGCACAAAAGTAAATTTTAGAAAATTAAGAAGTACCTTGATGGACTTTGTTGAAATTGTTTCAACCCTTTGAAGATCTCCAAACAACTTATTCTTGTTCCTGAACCAGGCTTTAATACCAATTGTTGGGGTTTAGTTCTCGATGAACAACAATGGATGGAGAAGTACCCTAGGCTTTTACCTTTATTGTCAACAATTAGATATGTAGTATCTTGATCCAAGATTCAAACCACCGCAGTCCTTTTTCTATAAAGATTTTATCTAAATCCTTTTTCTTGGATTTTCTTCTTTGCTGGATCTGCTCACGTTCCTCCTCCCTCCACTTCTTCAAGTAGAGTGCCTCCTCTCTTCCTGTAACGACCCGGGCCCACGAGCCCGTTTCGTTACAAGAAAGCAAGACGGACAAGGTCCACACCAACTTGGGCCACCACAGCCCAAAAAGGGATCCAATTGGTGCCTTGTCCTTCTTGCTTAACCGGTTATAAACCACTCAACCAATTCCTAATTTCCCAATGGGACTATTGGGAGGGGCATCACAATCTACCCCCTTACAGAGGCGACGTCCTCGTCGCCAGGGTAATTGATCACAATCACCAGGCAGGCAGGATTCTAGAGGTAGCCCCCACAAGTTCAAGAGGTGGCTCCCATCCCTCATGGATGTAGCACTTTATCTTGTGTGGCACTTAGCTCCTGCACTTCCGACTGGTGCGAGGCTCTGATACCATATTATAACGACCCGGGCCCACGGGCCCATTTCATTACAAGAAAGCAAGACGAACAAGGTCCACATCAACTTGGGCCATCACAGCCCAAAAAGGGATTCAATTGGTGCCTTGTCCTTCTTGCTTAACCGGTTATAAACCATTAAACCAATTCCTAATTTCCCAATGTGAAACTATTGGGAGAGGCATCATACTTCCCATCTTCACGTCCCACGAAGCCACGAAGTCATGCGAGGCATGATGCTGAGAACGCAAATGCATCCTCCTTTCAACTGGCTTCGTTCTTGGGACGACACGGAATCCTGGAAAGCCTGACATGAGCCCATCTCCATCTTCACATGATGGAACGGGCTGGATCTTCTTCTGAACTAAGACCCTCCCACGCGATCACGTCACGAATCCCTTCGGCACACGATGGAGAATAGAAGGAAGGAGAGATAGGACAGGAGGCGGCTAAGATAGAGATATGAGAAATTTTTCTTGGGAGAAAAGAATATATTCTTTATTCCATCCAAACCCTAGAAACTAGAGTTTAAATACATCCACGAAGTAGGCCAGGCCCAGACTCAACAAAAACTCCCATGGACTAACTCAATGAGATTAAACTAATCCCCAAGCCTGTGTACACCCGTGACTTATTTAATCTCAACCCTTGGACTCAAACCCAGCCCAATACAAGTTAGCCCTCCTGGGCCTTGGTAGCACCACACTAGGCCCAACAATAATACCTTTAAGGGACTATTTGGCTCATGATAATCTATTTGTATAATTTGAGATTATCATGTTTAACAATTAAACATGAAAATTTGAATAGTAATATTTGATTTGTAGCAATCTAAAATTATTATAAATTATGCAATCTGATTCTATATAAAAGATGGGTACATGAGATAATTTTATTTTACGAAAGGAATAATTTTATTTTTATTGAAGAAAAGAAGATGATTTGTTTCACAAAAAAAGAAAGGAATGGTTTTATTTTTATGGAAGAGAAGAGGACAGGGGCAATTTTATCAAAAAAATCATCATATTATCTTTAGTAATGTGGATAACTATCTCCTCTTGAGGTAATTTGAATTGGCTCATGAGGTAATACAGATTATCACTACAAGATAGGTTACCATTAAAATATATGTCAAACATAGTTATATGGTAGGCTCAATTTAAATTATCGAAAATATGATAGATTATCCAGTTCACTAGACAATCCTAAATGGTAACAATCCTGAATGGTAATATGAATTGTTTACAAGATAAATTATTACTAGATAAATTGCTAGTAATATTAATTATTGTATTTGGTATGACAAATAGATTATCAGTTATATAACATTAAATTTTAAAATATTTCTAAATTAAATCTATTAAAAAATTATATTATTATATATTTGATTAAAAAAACTTGCATTTATAATGACAAAGCCTATATTTGATGATTCTCAAATTAAAAAATGATACTTTACATATAACATGATTTAAATATGCAACATAAATAATAAAAATTACTAACATATAATTTAATAATAAATCGATATGATGTGATGGCATTTAATTGCTGAGGATAGGTAATGTGAGAGAAGCAGCGTTTGGAAAGGATGATGATTTTATTTTTATAGAAAAAAAAAATAATTTTATTTTTACAAAAGAGAAAGAAAAAAAAAATTATTAAAAAAAAATTTATCCGATTATAATATCTTTAATAACATGGATAACAACCATCTCCTAAGATAATCTGAATTAGTTTGATAGAAATAATCTAAATTACTATTATAAAATAAATTATTATTAAAAAATATATCAAATATAATTATTTAATAAATTTAATTTAAATTATTAATAATCTGAATAAATTATCGGTTACCATGTCATAACTCATAAGACGCATTATTATCGGATCGACTCCTTTTTCCTCCGCTCACACTCTCTCTCCTCCTTTCCAACTCCCGCCCCGGGCTTACCTCCGGAGATATAAAACCCCATTGCAATCCTGATAGCCTCCTTCGAGCACGGCTCGATCCGGTGTCAGTGGCGGTCTAAAACCAATCAAAATCTCATTTTTTACCACCCGAAAGCGATAGAAGCGCCGCATGGCGGCGTTTTTCCACCACGTTCCGGGTCAAATCCGGGAAGAGAACAGTCGGAAACTTCGACGATACGTAAGATATTCCCTAAGGTCTCTATAGACCGGAGGAGAGGAAGGAAGGCTCTTGTTATTTTTTCTTCTTCTTCTTCTTCTCTCTTGTTTGCTTGTCAATTAAGATTTTTATTCTGCCATTTGGCTGTCGTGATCGATCCAAAGATAGCTCCTTGATATTTTGGCTCCGGATATTTTAAGATTAGTGCATTTGGGAAGCAAAGTCTTTGATTTTTGGGGCGTTTTTTTTTTTCTGGTTTTGTTTTTGTGAGCTTTGATTCAGCTAATCTTCCTTTAAGAAACTTTGAAATCGTTATCTGTATCTTCAAATTAAGTTCAAGATTGGGGTATTCGGTTTTGATTCCTACCCGCACACTTCTGAAGTTTAGATTGTGACTCTTGTTACAAAATTCTCGAGCTTTCAGCTCAAAAATTTCTTGAAATATTTTTTGATCTTAGCTCCAAAAGTTGATTTCTCTGTGCAATTTTGTTAATATTCCTTGGTCACTAGAATCAAACTAAACAGCAACTTGAGGTGATCAATTATGGCTATCGGAAGCCTTTCCGCAGCCGAGAATAATGGAAGACGAAGGAACGAGGAGATTCTTGACGAGAATGCTCCCCTGCTGCCAACCAAACAGGTGGAAGATCGAGGGTTTGCTGAATTTAATGGAGCTTCTTTTGCCGGGGCTGTGTTCAACCTATCGACGACCATAGTCGGAGCTGGAATCATGGCTCTGCCGGCCACCATGAAAGTCTTAGGGCTGGTGCCGGGAATTGCCATGATCATATTCTTTGCTTTTCTAACGGAGGCCTCCATCGAGATGTTGATCAGGTTCAGCCGGGCAGGGAAAACAATATCCTATGGAGGAGTCATGGGTGATGCATTTGGAAAATACGGGAAGATGCTGCTTCAGATCTGTGTGGTCATAAATAATGTGGGTGTGATGATCGTCTACATGATAATCATTGGTATGACATTCCATGAAAATATTCTCACTTTCTTTCTTTTCTGTTCTGCCTGTAATTATCATTGGTTCTTTTTACAATCTATAAATTCATGCTGAGATGCTTTACAATTTTTTTTTTTCGAAAAATGGTTTGCATATTATCATTTGATATGTTCAGAGAGTGAAGAAGTCTATATAAAACAATTTGCTCATGCTGAATTAAGGTAGTGAGAACAATCTTCATGATTTGGGTAATGTTTGCTATAACAGTAGAAAAAAAATGTGCATTTATTTGACAGTTCTCATCAGAGAATTCAGAATTGCGTATGCCTTTAGTATCTTTATCAGATATCACATTTTGTAGCTTTCTTGCTAGCATAACTTGCCTGCAGTCCCTTGGCTAGTAGATGAGCAAGTCATCCATGCATATTATATGATTGTATGTCGGTACCTATTCTTTGCATAGGAAACTTGGTCCTTGTTAAATCCTCCAAGTTTTAATTATCTTGGAGAACTTACATTATCTACTTGAACAAAATGCCAGTCATTTGGAATGATCAATATACTTCGGGGAATTAGGTACTATTTTGATGTTGTCTTGAAACAATTGTAACATATCTTGCTTCCAGTGAAATAATCTTGTTACGTAGCTTGCTAGCAGCAATGCTTGTTTAATGCATTAAGCATGTAATTTTTCTATCATTCCTTCACTGTTACATTGTTTAAGAGAGCAAGAGATATATTACTCGAATTGCATCATATTATTGAAGATGCCTTTTGCATGATACACCCAGTTTAGTTTATACAGGTAGCTTTCAATGATTCTAACATGAAGGGTCATGTTTTTCCTGTAAGGTGATGTGCTTTCTGGAACATCTTCCAGTGGGGTTCACCATTCTGGTGTTTTGGAAGGATGGTTTGGTGAGCACTGGTGGAATGGCCGCTTTTTTGTTCTTCTTGTCACTACTATAGTAATTTTTGCTCCATTGGCATGTTTCAAGCACATAGGTGAGTGTGACTTGACTGTTTAAATCATTGCATGCTATTTTCTAAATCAATTAATCTCTCACGGTGTTTTTTTATTAGACTGATATTGAGAATTCTACTACCTTTCCTGCAGATTCTTTGAGATTCACATCTGCCTTATCCGTTGCACTAGCAGTAGTTTTTGTGGTAATTACTGCTGGGATAGCTATTGTAAAATTGTTGAGCGGGAGTATTTCAATGCCCAAGTTGTTTCCAAGCATATCTAATTTGGCATCTGTTTGGAATCTTTTCACGGTTATCCCTGTTCTTGTGACTGCATATGTCTGCCATTACAATGGTATGGGCACTACGCATTATATTTGCTACTTTTTCATGACAGACTTGGTACAATGTCTATATTTTGTAAGGATAAGTTTGCCTGCATAAAGAAAATTCAGGTTCCTTTCTCTATGATATACATCTTTTTAGAAATTTAAAATGTTTACTGTTCCATGTGAAGTATCATGTTTGTTGGTTACCAAGGTCCAGAAATGTTCCATAATTAATGGATACTATTTCTGATTCTAAACCGAACATTTTTGTAATTCTGCAGTTCACACTATAGACAATGAGCTTGATGACTCCTCCCAGATCAAACCCATTGTACGAACAGCACTGGTGCTCTGCTCCACTGTCTACATAACAACAAGCTTCTTTGGTTTCCTACTCTTTGGTGAATCCACTCTTGATGATGTGCTCGCCAACTTTGACTCCGACCTTGGTATCCCATATAGCTCTCTGCTCAATGATGCTGTCCGAGTGAGCTATGTTGTCCACCTCATGCTTGTGTTCCCCATCATCTTCCACGCACTGCGTCTTAACTTGGATGGCCTCCTCTTTCCTTCAGCGAGGTCTTTTTCTTCTGACAACCGGAGGTTTACACTAATTACTGTGGGCTTCTCTCAGTTATTTTCTGGCTGCAAATTTCATTCCCAGCATTTGGGATGCCTTTCAATTCACTGGTGCAACAGCTGCAGTTTGCATTGGATTTATATTCCCTGCTGCCATTACTCTCAGGTGAGTTCTCGCTTGTAATCATGCCCATATTTTTTATTGCGGCACAACCTGGTGATGTAAAACTAGCCATGGCTAATTGAAGTAATGTGAATCTAGCTCTTTTGCTTAAATGAAAATTTTGAAATATAGGAAGGACAGGGAGGTAATGAGTCCTTCTCAAAATTATATAGGCACTGTATATTGCTATATATGAATTATATCATTATTACTACTCATCGTTACTTGGGTTATAAGATGATGGATTACTTTAAAAACATTTGTTTGACTTGGGAGCTCTGGATTGATGCTATTACCGTATAGTGGTTTATATCTGGATCACTATGAATGCTGCATTGCTTTATGGCTCAATCAGTAATTTTGTAGCTTCGATGCGTATGCACAAACACCATATGCAAAATGCACCTATGTATGAATTTATATGTAAGCGCATATTGAACTTAAGGTTGTTCTGCATCTTATCTTCAGACACATACACACACACACATTTATTATTTTGCACTCTGGGCCTCTGATGCTTGGGAGATTATTTTCTTTCCAACGTTTAGCTACTATCTGACTTACTCATGTTTTATTTGTGATATTTTTTGTCTTATTTCAGGGATCCTCATGGTATAGCGACCAAGTGGGATAAGATCTTATCTATTTTCATGATCGTTCTTGCTGTGCTCTCAAATTCAATAGCTATATATAGTGATGCCTACTCTCTCTTCAATAAAGACAAAGCCTTATCTCAGTCTTGAGCTCTGTGATCCTTGGTGTGTTGTTGTAAAACAGTGGTGTCGTATGTCTGGTGTGCATATGTAGGTTGGTAAAATTGGTTGTTAGGGAACCTACATATGTGGGCATGGCCTATTCAATGGTAGAAGGCAGCTCAATATATAAGTTGAGTTGCATGCTATGAATGGTATGCACAGAGTCTATTATAAGATTTGTGTATCATTATTGTACACTGGTGTCAGAATTCACTGCACCATGTATTCTTGTTACAAAGGGTGAATTCATAGTTTGAGAATCATAAATTATTGAATAAAATAGAAAGTTGGTCTATCTTTCGCACTTGAACTTTGTCGTGTGGTTTCAGTGTATAACTCCTATTTGTATGCATGCAAAATATATGATCAAAATTATTTGCTCAACATGGTGATATGATTTGCTATTAGAAACAACAACAAACAGCGATTAAACTGATTTATCTGATCGAACCGATTAAATATTAAGCCGATTCGTTGTTTGGTCCGGTTTTCAAAACATTGGTGGTAAGTAAGAAAACACGCTGTCCAGCTTGCCAATTCAATCATTCCCATATGCTTGCTATGCGAGTTTCCATCCTCTTTCTCAATTTACGCTCAGATAATAATGATACCAGAGCTGGAAATCCATGAAATAATAAAAAATAAACAAAACTGAACTTTTATCCCAGCTCTTTAAAGTTTGTATCTCCTTTTTTTATAAAAATTAGAAAGTTTGTTTTGAAGACAATGTCTAGGAAAATGGCCCTGAGATGATTTGTGAAAGAGTTAAATTAGGTGTCACTTAAGAAAGCTTTTCAAAAAAAATACTCTGAAGTCCTGGTGGTAAAGTTTTCCCATCCCTAAACATCAAGTCAGTGCGTTTAGTATGCATTCCTGGAGTCAGAGCATATCACATGTGATGCATTATAGAACATGGACAACCAAATTGTCTTGCGATTAGTACCTATTATTATTAAAGAACGAAATTCTTCAAAATTATAAAATTTATCAAACCAATATGTTCTTTCCAAATTTCTTCCGAGTTAGAAGAGAGTCTGGCCTCTGTTGAGAATTTGGTTTTCTTTCACAAATGAGATTACGCTAATTAGTTATGGGAGTTTGTTGATATATAGGATGAAATGGGGATTCATATGAAGGCTTGTTTCTGATCGCCATCAGCAAAGTTTTTCTCCCCTCCGTAAGCCATAAATCAAACATCATTTCCAGTCTAATCCCAATTGTTCTTTCATCATCACATATGCTGAATATAGCACACCCCAAATTTTGATATCATCATTGTTTTTAGCTAGGCTAATTATGTCTGTCGATTTTTATAATTGAATTCTTGAAATTCATTGAAAAATAATTAATTAAGATTGTATTTGGTTTTCAATTAAAGGGTGGATGACTAAAAGTTATCCAATTAACCAGCCAACTGCAGTCTAAAATAGTGATGGGTAAATTTGTTTGATCAAAAGTAGGTTTGCCAACGTATTGGATTGGATTAAGGCATATTTAATATTGGCTCATTCTGATTTCATATTTAGACCATGATTTTGAATCTAACCTATTCATCTAGTGATACGGTTGAAGTTGATTGGGTTGAATCCATAGGAATTATATCCAACAGGTTATTAAAGTTAGGTTGGGATCAAGTATAACTTAAACCTAATCTTAAATATCAGTTATGACTGGATTAGGTTAAGTTTGTATATAAGTCGAACATCTACCTATTTTTTAAAATAATATTTAATAATTGATAATGAGATATATAATTGTTAAAAGTTTAAAGAAAAATTAAAAACAATCAATTTAAACTTGAATTTTCATTTAAGAACTTATAATTTTATTCAAGCAATTAATCATTTTTAAGTTCATAAATATTAATGTACTTGAAGGCATTATAAATTAAAATTTATTAAAATAAATAATAAAATATAAATATTTCAATATAATTAAGTAGAAAGAGATGAGAGAAGATGTTAATAAAAAAGAAATTAATTTAAATAATAGTTTATTTGATAAATTGATAAAAGATAATTGCAGTGGAGAAAAATAAACATATGATTTAGTTCTTTTAGATTGGGCCACATGGGCATAGATCAAATTGTGCATTTTTTGGTTGGCCCAAGTTAGACCGAATGATATATGGGTTGGCAGGTTAGGTTAAAAGTATAAACTCAGGATTTAGCTAGGGTATGTTATTTGAACTTGGCATGGTGGTCTCCAAATATAGTTCAAATGGAATGTAATTGGTTTGGTTGGGCTAATCATGTGTCAATCTGACCTTTATCTAAAAAGGTGCTAGTAAATTATAGGATAATTATACCATAAGCATATAAATTTATTTGAAAATTTTAATTGAGTCCTTATATTATTTTTTAATTATTTTAATTTATATAAGTTTTTCAATCAAGTATATATTTATGGTTATTAATGATCACTTAACATATCATATGACGATTGTCAATGATGACTTAAGCATTTTTTTTTCAATTGAATATACTAACTTATAAATTTTTTTTAATTAGGTACATCAACTAATAAAAGTTTTTAATTAAGTATAAAAAATATAGGCAAAAAATTATAGAAGTCATCCATTGACATCTAGTTCTATATAGCAAAGTCTGATTGTCTTTGTACAGTTATATGGCCTTTGGAAGAAAGCAAAAAAAATTTTGCTAAGAAATATGTTAGTAATGCATCAAAAGTTTATAACATAAAAAAGTATATATTTAAAGTATATTTTTTATTAATTCATCTACTATTATTTAAGTAAAAAAGTTTCTATTTTGTTGCTTAACCTTTCGTATGATTTTTTTATTTATAAATAGATAATAATATTTCTCTTTTAGGTTATTTATATAGAATTTGATATATAAAATTTTTTATTGATTATTTTATCATGCGTTTACAAGAAATGCTAGTTAGATTTAAACAAGTATACTTAATTAAAAACTTTTATGAGTTGATATATTCAATTAAAAATTATTATGAGTTGGTATGCTTAATTGAAAAAAAAAAAGATATCCTCAAACTATCGTTGACGGTTATCATGTGGTTTATCAAGTTATTATTTACGACTATCAAAAATTTACTTAATTAAAATACTTATTTTTTAAACTAAAAAATAATTTTTTGATTAATTTTACTTAGTTTTTTTAAATTTTTAAATTTAATTTTTGATTAATTTTACTTAGTTTTTTTAAACTAAAAAAATTTACAATCAACACCTCAATTTAGATTTAGGCTGCAATTTACTCCTACTATTTAAATTGGGCATTAAAAGAAATAAAAAAGTAATTACGTGACTATCACATGACTATTAAAAATGTTTAATTTTTATAATAAATAATATGATAATAGGTAATAACATCTGTTCTTTAAAAAAAATTATTTTGACTAAGGATATAATTATTTTTTTTAGGCATACGAAATGATGTTTGTAGTGGTTGCATGATGGTCAAGTATCCAGTTTTAACTTTATATTTAAATGATAAGAATTAATTGTAACTAAATCGAAATTAAAAGTTGATTATGAATTTTTTAAGCCTATCCTATAGAAAGGTTAAATAAAACTAACCCTTTTATCTTCTAAGAAAAAAAAAAGATTCAGCATTTTTTTACTTTTACTTCGCCACTTCCTACTTCTTTGCGTTAGCGAAAAGGTTTCACTGATATAATGAAAGTATGCACACAAAATGCTACTTAGAGTGGCGCTTTCAAATGAAGGCACCACTTGAAGCAGCACTTTCAGAAAGCACCACTTGAAGTAGCGATTTTATCGCGCCTTACATTTAAAACCCTTACTTTCTTCTATCGAAAAAATGCTTGGACTTCCCAAGCCACCAAGAGCCCAGCCATTCTTCCCAAGCAACCCTGACTCCCTCTCGTCGGACTGCCAGTACTTCGTGATCCGTCCGCATCTTCGGTCCGAGTCACCCATGATGCCCTCCGTTTAGACAATCGCGTTTCTCCTTCCCACTCAAGCCATTGAGAGCCTAGCCATTCTCTGCCCTTGATGAGTCGTCCTAGCCATTGTCGCATGGACTTTGCTCTCAGTCCATTCTTCACCAGCCTAACCATCGAGACTTTCTTTCCTTTTAGATATTTTTTTTTTTCTTCTTCTCTAGCCTGTTTCCCAAATCAGTCAGAATTAGTCGGAATGTAGCTAAATATTAATATTTTCAAATTTGACTAGAGAATTACAAAAGTAAGGAAATACGATTTGGACTGTGACCGATCAGCTATAACGAGAAGGATCTGAACTTTAATTTGATAATAAAATTAATAGATAATATTAACCTGCTTGCACTTGGAACACATTTATTTGGGTGTTTTCAGGGATCTCACTTAGTCTCAACCCCTGTTTCAGGTTGTTTGTCTTTATATGTTAGGCGGGATTGGGCATCTTGCTTCTGTGTTCTTGTCATTCAGTAGAAATGATGATGGCTGGCTTTCATGGCAGTCACATGAGTTGGAACTTGGCCCATACTGCTTAAAGATAGCACTGCAGGAGATCTGAAGTGCACACGCAATTATGTGTACCTTGTCAATAAATTTAAAAATGGATAATTGCACCCTCTCATATGTGCTTTTGTTATAGTATTCTTAGCCATCAACATTAATGTGTTATACTATTCTTATATAAGATGAGTTTGATGCAGCATTTTCAATCAGAAGCTATATTCTTTGCAGCAGATTTTATTTCAAGTTGGCTTCTCTCCTTTCATAATAGGTGCTAATGGTTTTTCTGTCTATTTGATTGACTATATTTTCAGAACTTTTGTGGCTGATTGTTGTTCCAAATCACTTTGTTGCATTACTTGGCAAGATAGGATGCTAAATTATTTGTTGTTTGAGCTTATTGTTGAACTATATCCATATGCCTACTATAGTTGCAATATTTAATTCACACGTTGTAATATTTAATTCTTATATTGTGTGTGCCACTTCCTCTTGTACCATGAATATAATAGAATGAAGTTTGTTTGATCACCAGATAGGTTATAATTTTTTAACTTGTTTTGTCAGATTATTAAGACGTGGCTCACAATATTTAAAATCCAGGGTCTCATGATCCCAGTATTCTCACTTTGCAAGAGGCATTGAGTCCATGCTAATCTTCCGGCACACTGCTAAGACATGTGTACATCGATATTTATATATTGTCTACTTTCCGCATGAACAAATCCAGTCATTGAGTGATACATTCTGAATGTTGCCTCCACCCCTGAGAGCTTTACTGTACCTCCTTGTCACAACTTCATAAGTAGCTCTTTGCCTGTTGTATCCGGTTACTCTATGCTCATTAGCTTTGGCCTGACCTCCAACAAGCTTGATTGAAACATGAGAAGTGAAGAAGTTATTACGGTTCTCCTGTACATACCTAAAGGCATCCGCACGTCTCGTGTTGAAATACTTAATGAGACAACGAAATGTTATCTGAACACACGCAGTAATTAGCACATTTCTACCTCCCCTCAACACACTATTAAAAACCTTCAAGAGATTTATTGTCAAAATACGATACTGAAAGCCCCCATCATGTACCAATGTCCACTTCTCTGGCTCCAACTCCGATAGCCAAGTCCAAGCTTCTGCATTGACTCTTTTAATCCTTTCCATCGAAAAGTTAAACTTTTGAAGTTGATGTTCACTCCCTGCTTTCCATACAACTCTTTTCAACTGAATATTTAAGAATCTCGAGTTGAAATTACTGCACACATGTCTCAAATAATACCGATGATAAGCTCTTGGTGAGTCCATTTAATTTCATTATCAGCTATGGCACTTAGTATACCTGAATATCGATCATAAATAAGGCAAATGGCATTTCTATCTTTCACAATATGCCTCCTAAGCCTCAACAAAAATCAGCTCCAGCTAGTAGTATACTCTTCATCTACAATTGCATAGGCCAGTGAAAATATCTATTATCAGCATCAATGCTTGTTGCAATGAGCATCTTCCCTCTGTACTTTCATAAAGATATGTTCCATCAATAGATATCACCGGGCGACAATACCAAAACCCTTCAATGGAGGGATAAAATGCCTAGAATATATAATTTAGGACACGTACAGAAGAACTCGCTTCACTATACAAATCCCAACATATTTCTATTCCAGGATTGGCATTTTGCAATGCAAGCATATATTTAGGAAGCATTGCATAGACAGTTCTCATTCATCAAATATATCAATCAATACCTTCTGTTTTCCATGCCATACTTTGGAATATGACATCGTATAGTGAAATTGTTCTACAACAGTTACTATGATAGCTTCAATATTCATACTTGGATCTTTCTCCACAATGTGTCGAACATCATAGCTAATAACTGAGAAGTAATATGTTTGTTATCTTGAGTTAAATTACTGAATAAACAAGAGTGCAGCCCCTCATACCTTATGATCTCAAAAAATCCATGCTTCTTCAACTTTGTAGCACGCAACCTCTATTGACAACTTTGGGCAGTACTTGAAGAGGCACATTTCACATACTAGAATGATTTCTTAGACTCTACCACATTATATGTGCGATGCTTCTTGATGTGATAAATTTTACATGCTCTCTTCAGTTCATATTTAGTAGCAAACAACAATCCTTAGCAAACTCAGTTATTGATGAATCCCAAAATTGAGAATTGAAGGATAACTCTCTCGGAGTACTAACACATCCGTCATCATGCAAATTCAACTCATTATAAAATTCTGGTACTCATTCATATGCAAAGGCTTAATGATCATGTACCTGAGTTGGAATAGGTTCTGGATTACTGTATAAAGGAATGGAACTGAAGCCAATGTCATGAACTATATCATCTCCATATGACTTTTCATCTTCATTTGGCTCTTATCTGAGTCATCATGTTCAGCCAATAGTCATCATCTACATTCTCGTCTGACTCAATTCCCTGACTATCATAAATGAATTGATTATTTACCACATCATCACTCTGCACTACTGGCATAATCCTTCAATCATTGAAAAATCCACTGGAGTCCTAAACTATTCCTACTGCTGGGCTATAGGAGAACTATCCTGAACATCCTCTATATGATCAACATTGTATGGCTTTGGAACATCATCCTTGAAAATATATAGCTCAATATATCGATAATCTAAAAATTTTGAGGGAAATTTCAACATGTCATCCACATCATCGTCGTCCTCGATTCGATGAAGCACGTTTTTGATGCAATATTGAAGATCTCTACATCAATCTCACAATATAACTTGGCATTGAAATTTTAGAATATTATGTACCCGGTCAACCAACTCAGCAAAATATGTTTTCATGCTCAATTTTAAACATTTACGTGGAGGTTGATTATAATGTATCCCTTCTTGGCCTTATTCAATTGATCTATCATAATAGAGCAAAACTCTTATAGTTTTCATTTGAAAAAAGATGATTAAAATTTATCTCAGATCAGCTACAAATGAATAAAAAATTATATATATATATTTTAGTAGTATTTAGCATATAAATAACAAATTCTGTTAGCAAAAGATAGTGACTTGTTATTTGACGGATATCATGTGCTATAAAGCATACCCTTTTAACTTTGATCCTTACAAAGTTATCTTAATTTTTTATTTTTCTTCCTACATTTTTAAACGATTGATAGTTGCATCTTGGCTCCACATTAGGAGAACATGGAGCTGTATCAGATAAACCAAACCCACCAGATATTTTCTAAATGACATTTTTCTTCAGACATTTTCTAATTTACTTACAGTGAACTAATATCAATGGACGAAGGAATCTTGTTTATAATCCAATAGCTATTTAATATCTCTATCGTGTCTACTTTCCAGCTTATTAAGCAAAGAGGAATGTATCTATTAACATTTCACACCAATGCAATAAAGCTGAATGGAAAGGGTTTTGACTTGGTTTCCTTTCAGAGAAGAAAATAAAAATTACCTAGAAGGGAAGGAAGGTGGCTAGGCTCATGGAGAATGAATTGAGGGCGGAGCAACGCAGAATGGCTGGGATGACTCATCAAGATCGGAGAATGGCTGGCTCTCGGTGGCTTGGGGAGAAGTCCATGCAATTTTTCGGCTGAAGGAAGTAACGAACGGGGGACTCGAGTGAAAGGGTTTTAAAACTCAGTGAAAGGTGCATTAAAATCATCACTTCAAATGATACTTTATGAATGCATCATTTGAAGTGGCGTTTTAGTTACAAAAGCGCTACTTAAAGTGATGCTTACTGCACAAATTTTTGCCATACCAACAAAACTTTTCTGTTGATCCAGCGAAGCAAAAAGTGATGAGGTAAAAGTCAAATGATATTTTTTATTTTAACATTATTTTTATAAAATATTTGCTTTTCACATTATTCTCGTTAAATTAAATAATAATTTCTACTTTAGCATCATTTTTCACAAAAACGTTTGCTTCCGAACCTATTCTCGTTAAACCGGTTTAAAAAACGCTTGGCCATTCCGGCTGCTTGGTCCCAATCCGAAGACAAAACGGTGGGGCTTCGCCGACCTACGAGCCCTGGGTCCACGTAAGAAGACCGCTCCAGAACGCGGGCGTCGTCGAGGAAAGAAGCCACCGTCCTCCGGCCGCCCAAACATCTCCACTCCCCCTCCCAGTTCTTCGAAACCATGAAGGTTCCCATGGGTCCTCCTCCTCCTCGAAACCCTCACCCTGATCCTGATCCTGATCCTGATCCTAATCCTGGTCCTGAATCATCGATTGCTGATCAAACCCTTGGCGAGGACGCGCAGACCAGCTCCGAGGATGGAGCTCGCGCGGAGGAGATCAGTGCGCCGGCCCCGGATCCAGTCCAGGAGGAACCGGAAATTCCGAGCCCTAGTCTGGATCCTAGCGCTGATGCTACTTCCTCGGAATCCCGACATGGGAAATTGGCAGTTCCTTACTCGATTCCTCCATGGAGCGAGCGCCCCGGGTACCCTTTCTTCCTCGAGGTGCTCAAGGATGGCACCATCATCGAACAATTGGACGTGTAAGCTTTGCTAAACCGATCGAGTGAATGGATTTTCTTATTTTCTTTTGTCTTGCGGGTAGGAAGTGCTCCGTAGGATTCAACTAGCTTTCCTTCTCAGTAAAAAAAAGTGTCTTTGCTACTCTTTTTTTTTTCGCTTTTCTTTTCTGGTAACGAAAGTTAAAGGAGTTTCAATCGAGAACAGAGCAAGAATTCTCGCCCTTGTGAAGGACATGGTCATTAGTTTCATGACTTTCATAAGATGGCGATTACCACGAAGATTAGGTCAAAACAGTTCAGCATAGAGCGCAAGTACTTTTTTGTGTGTTTTGCACGACTTGCGACACTGGATTCTGAACTTTGAATTTGCCGACTAGTGAAATAGAGGGAAGTAGGGGCGATTTTGTAAGGGATTGGAAAAATAAGTGGTTTATTATCCCTAGATTCTTAACACGAACTTGGATGTATACCTTTCAGATTCTTGACTGGTTTGATCACACATGTCTCATACTAAGAGAGAGAGGATACTACTATTAAAGGCTTCTCAGCATGCTTTCGTGTCTAATCTAGAAATCATTACCAACCTGTCAGAATAGCTGTAGCCTCAGTTATTCGATTTGCTAGTTCAGATAACGTGGTGCAATCTCTTTGTAAAGATAGATGTAAATCGGTGAGGCTCTGGAAGGGTCTGCCTCACTATACTTTGAGTTGCAGCGTACACTAGTTTTTCTGTTTGATATCCTGCAATGGTGGTAGGACCTGAGCCAACCTCTATGCCATGCAGGATAAAGGTAGCCTAGGAGTGTTATGGTGAGAAAAAAAATAAGGGTAAGAAATGCAAAATGAGTGACAGTTGCTTGCCATATGCTTTGCTTATTCTTGAAAAAGGGATGCGGTTCAGATGACACAGGTTATAAAATACAGTGAAATGAATAAACTAAGAACAACAAAGATTATGAAGAGAATGCCAGTTTAACCCTATGCTGTAGTGTATGTGTAGATATATGAATGCCTAAATAAGTATCATAGTGAATAGAATGCAAAGCAACCATGAAACTACCAACCACATGAATAACAGAAACACCATTAGTTGGACAATAGTTGAGGCATGTTGGACAAACCAAAAGTTGATATAGGGAGTGAAATCCTATATCATCAGTGGTACTAAATTTCAGACGAGCCCCTCTAGCTCGTGTAAAATGTGATTGGCGGCAAGGCAAGATGTAGAGGTAGATCCCTAAGGCACCTTTGCTGGAGAATCAAAACCTTCAGCTAATCTAGAGACCGTGTACCAATATAAAGGAGCCTCAAGTCTTTGAAAACAAAATGAACAGGGAGCATATAGTTTGAATTTGAGCATAACTCAACATTACATGTTCTTATACAAGATAAAAATGCTATGAGGTGACCTCTGCATGAACAAGAAAGGGCATGATTGATCTAACAGAATGTAACTACAAAAATTATCATGCAGGGGCCAAAGTCAAATTTGAGAAATGCAGTGTGCGAGAGAAGCTAGGTGATGCCCACACATGGGCAGCCTTGGATATAGCACCATAAGGAATCACATTCTACGATGGATAGAATATTCTTGGCTAACTATCACTGGAAAAAATTGCTGATATGAAATTTAAGGTTTTTAGCAATAGTCATGGCATGCCAAATGCACTCTTAATAATTGATTCATCTATTGAGAGGACTTGTATCATAATTAGAACCTTGACAACAAATTGATGGATAAGAGAATTTCTGAGAAATTTTTGACCCCTAAAATTTCCTGATTTATGGAAAATAGATCTGTTGATACAAGTTATTTCAATATGTCTCTCCAAATGCTGGTTTGTGGTGGCTGCTATTGATGTTAATCCATGGATCTGCTGGAATTCTGGTTCCCATGTTGCATACTACATTACATATTTATGTTTAAAAAGATTGCAAATGCTGTTTGTATGCTTGCTATTGATATCAATCACTGTATCTGTTTCCTGTGTTGTTAAAAATGAGTTGAGGAGGCCTATGTGGCATTATTTTGTTTGTGGAATTTGGCATTGATTTTAATATTGATAATCTCATGTGGTGTTAGTAGCTAAATAAAGTGCATAGGTGCTTTATAGAAAGTGCAATGGTTGATTGCTGTCTACAAATCATATTGGTGCAGGTCTTCCAAAGGAGCCTACATGTTTGGACGTGTAGAGTTATGTGATTTTGTGCTGGAACATCCAACAATTTCTCGATTCCATGCTGGTATGTGATGTTTCTAAATCTGGTACACTATTATGTTTTTGTCAAACTTTATGGCATTCATTATTTGCAGTTTTATTTCTGTTGTTCAAATATCTGTGGTCTGATTATTCTCATCATTTAACATGACTGTGAACTCCATTTCTTTGTGAACAGGCATGTCTATCAATTGTCTGTGGGTAACTGAGTGTTGCGTACATTTTAGTGAATCTAGCATGGTTCTGGCCTATATTTTTTTAATAACCCATCAGATTGAAAAACTTTTTTGCCAGTCATTGGAACAGTTACATTTTCATATTATATGTAATAGATACATATTTAATTTTTTTATGTAAACTTATTTACATAGAACAGTCCTGACTACGATCTGTTTAATGACTTGAATTAGTTATAGGTTACAATATGTCAGTAAAATTTGGGATGGTGTGTATTGTCTCCATATTTGATCTTGATGATCTTATTGTAGATGTTTATGCACGTGCGTGCGCGCACGCACACACTCAATTATGTCTTGGTAAATTTAATTTTTCTAGTATTTCTTGTTGGGTTACTTAATCAGTAGAATTCAAGTTGTACAAGACCTTCTCTATGGGTCACCATGTGTTCTATGTTTTAGTCTTAGAGTTATAAAATGAGTGTGATAGACAGACTTCTTTTAGATGTGCATGTTACATTGTTTTTTTTTTTTTTTTAATAGAACTTTTATCATCTACTTTTTCCAGTTCTTCTTCAAACAAAATTTAGAATAAAATTACTATTACTATTATTCTATGAAAAAGAATTGGATCTTGTTTTAAGTAGAATTTAATATTAAAGCGGAAGGAAAAGAAAGGATTATATATAATTTATCACAGTTGATTTACTGGCTTTCATAATACAAATGTCTTCTAAAGTCTGCAGGAACTTATATAAGATCTATTGATTAATCGCTTAGAAGAATCATGGATATGAACTGTAGTCTTGGCGGGACTCTCTTAACTATTAAAACTTCAATAGCTAAAAAACTGTCAAAGAAGGTTTTGTGGGTTATGACCATTTTTTTGACCATTAAAATACTTGGATTTGATTAAAGAATTTAATGAAGTCTTTTATGTATTAAAACAATGTCTCTTGTACTGGATTGGATGTTACAGATGCAAAAGTTCATTGTTCTTCCCTTTTTGGTTTCAATTGCTAGTGAACTTGGTTGAAATCAAGATTGTCAAGTATTGGTTACTACTAAGATTACACTTCATATCTCTCTTGGAAAAACCGATCTTCATATAGCTTCATTTTGGTGATCGGAGTTATGTTTAACAATAATAAATCACTTATTGTATGATCTTGCAATTTAATAGTCATCCCTTCTAATTGTCTTTATTAATCAGTGGATTAGTTGAAGTAGTAAGCAAGAAAGTCTTTTATGAGTTTATCGGCAATGCATGACTCTTATAATCCTTAAAATTATATTTATAAATTTGAGGGAACGTTATGTAGAGCTTGTGGTTGCTGTTGCATATGTACATGCCTGATACAATGATCAGAAATACTGTTCTATTTTCTCTTAGGTCACATTTGGTTGTTGGAAATGAAAATCAAGAATGTATTCATCATTCCCCGGAAATCGAATCCTAGGAATTGTTGGGAAGGACTCATTCTGGATTTTATATTTTTGATTAGGATATATGGTTTAGATGAATATCAGGGCCAACTCTTGTCATGACATTATTGTGATTCTACTTTTTTCTCTTTTGAAGCATTCCTTTTCTGCCATATAACATGGACTCTCTTGATGTGCTCATGGGTGAAACATGTCTGGTTGTCCACATATCCCCAGCCTGCCTTTCCCATATCACCCACATTTGGTTTGTGTTTCCCCACCAGATGTGCATTTCTCTGCTAGCTTGTGTGTGACTGTCAATTACAAAGCAGAATTTTCCTTAGTCTAGCATGCATTGAATGTGCTGCACTTAACTAATAGATTATGAAAAAGTCTTTTAGTGCTAGCCCGTCTCTCTCTCTCTGCATGCGCATGCGCACACTCCTTCTTACCTCCCTACCCCGTTTCTCTCTGTGTCTGTGGCTTGGGGATCCAATAGCACAGTATATTTGAACTTAGGCATCATGCTTGATTGTAAGCCATACCAGGGTAGGTTCTACTTAAAAATCAGAATTTGTTGATGAAATTGTTGTCAACCAAGGCATTCATTGAAATGCTACCTCTGGTAAACATTACAACCTACTGTTTGCTCTATTACACTAATGAATCTTAATTCATGGAGTATAAGCACCTTATTTTAGTTCTGCGGCTCTTATTCCATGACTGATTTTGTCTTGATGCCCTGACAGTTCTGCAGTTTAAAAAAGATGGCAAAGCTTTTCTTTATGATCTTGGTAGCACACATGGCACTTTCATCAACAAAATGCAGGTACAAGGTCCATTTCCGCCCCCCCACCCCCCCTCCTTGGCATCACCAAAGCTGTTATTGTAGTGGAATACCAGGATTTATTTAAAATATTACCATGAGAAGGATGTACATTTTACTTAAAAAGTTATACTCCTGAATCTGCACCGTTAAGCAAGCTATTGATTAACAGCAAAGCAATTATTTTATGGTGAAGACATGATTGTATGGTCATCAATTATAAAAATTTCCATGCTTTAGTTTTTAGAAGAAATGGGAAATGGGAATAAGACAAAATCTCAGGGCTAGATTCTTGGCAAATATGATTCTAAATTTTTCATTGATGCATTTTTTTTTTATTTTTCCCTTTACCAATTGGACTCCTTGAAAGGCTTTCACAATTTTTGAAGCAGCAGTAGATTAATAACTCGAAGATGCCTTTTCTGGTTGGCATTCTGATACAAATTTAGGTGAAAGAAGAAATATAAAAACATCAATAGCTGTAACTGGAGATGGAGGAAGAGGAACAAATACCCCTTATAGGTTAGGGCTAGGAACAATAGACCTTGGATCTCATTATGAGCTTGCTATCCAGCTACAGAAAACAAGAGAAAAGGTGCATTCAATTTATATTTTAGTGAGGTTTAATTAATTTGAAGCAGATTCATGTAGCCGACCCCATGTAGTTGGGAAAGGCTTAGATGAGTTGAGTTGAGGTTTAATTAATTAATTTATTTTTTAGTGTTTTCCTTTTCTTTTTCTTGTTGTTGTATGTGCGTTTGGAAAAGGAGAGAGGGGAGGGGGGGGGGGGGGGGGTTGGGAGGCTATTTTTCTAGCAGGCTTTTGGGTGCTACTTGTGTAGGAATGTCATCTCATCTATAGGTTTTTCTCTAGGTGTATGTTGGATTAGGAATATCATTAGGTTTCCCATTTGCAATTTTTGATGGTTTTTTATGTGGTATCCTATGATATTATGAATTGAGCCATTTTAAGGAAATGTTTGATTTTTCCTTTTCTAGTTGATTAAGGAGTCATATGGTGTATTGAGTTGTAAAAGGAGGAGAGGAGGTGCTTCTTGCGAAAATAAAGTATTTGGAAGACGAGACAGATCACATATAATATTATGAAGCAGATGGGTCAAGCAAAAAATGAAAAAAGGGGAAAAAGTTAGGTTTTGTTAACTTGCACAAAAGACAATTATTCACACATTGCGGTCTGAATCTACTAATGCGTGACATGTTATGCCATTAATATTAGTTATATACAACACACTTCTGCTTGTACAGTTATATTTCAATCATTTTTTATCACCATGCTCATTTGGTTTCATTTTTTGTTCAGGTAAAGAAGAAGGTGTATACAGAAGTCCATGTTGGTGACGTAATTCGGTTTGGCCTGTAAGTAGACTTAATAATGGCTGACTGCTATAATGTGCCTTTGCTCTAATGTTAGTTGTCCCCCTTCCCCTCTCCTCTAAATCTAATGCTTATATTTATAGTTTTGCTATTTAAGAAGTTTAAACAAACAGAATTAGGCTTTTAGTTACTGTTACTCTTTTATTTCTAGATACTTATTTTCCTTTTTTTTTTTCACTTGAGTATGTGCTACAATTCTTTATTTCTTTGTTTTTTTTCTGAAAAACCATGGAATGATTTTAATGTTCAAGATGATATGTGCCCTTTTAAGAAGGTGGTGCGGATGCATTCCGTTAACTGGATGGTATTGGTCAGAAATGAGTTATGACATCATTTTTGGTGATCGATTTGGTTGGTAGCTTCTTTTCTAAGATCTCGTCATAATCAGTTTGGGTGTACTAGCTAAAATGATAAACTACTGCAACAACTTTACGCTGCAGTATTTTACAAGACTATACATTGGCATTTATGGGATCTTATAGATAGGTTAACTGATTATTGATTAAGGGTGTTTTTTTTTTTCTGTAGTGCTAGTTTAATGTCTTTTGATAAGTTTGTTATGTTGCTGGTATGCCATGACTATACATTGCATGTTTGTGTTATTAAGGGAATTTTTATTGGGAAAGGTTTTCTGACTTGTAATCAGAAATTGATCTTATTCTTGCTCAACTTTTAAGTTGTCAAGGATCAATTTAATTGACAGATTGTTATCTTGATATATGATTCTTATGTTTAATGTTTTGAGTTGCTTGGTGTAATTGTTGTCATCTTCGAACTTGTTATTGATCTTCGTCTCTATATTGTTTTCAACAGCTCCACGCGGTTATATATCTTCCAAGGACCATCTGAACTAATGCCACTGGTAAGAGTGGGAAAACACTTCAGTTGGTTTGTAAAATTCATTAGATGCAACTCTTTGTTTTCTGTAATTGCATTTCCTATTAAGGATGCTAATGATTAAAGCAGCTGATGCCCATATTTTGCATGAAAATAATCTTTTTTATATTTAATTGCTTTGACTGCTGTAATATTATTATCTGACAAAACTTCATTATTGTATGAATGCATAATGCCAAACTTATTTGGCACTCAATCTTCATTGTGATTGAATTACCTTTTCTTTAAAAACAGTTGATGTGGATATAATACTGCTAGAGCTTATACATTGCTATGTGACATGTACTAGGAGGGCAATTTGGAGAAAATACGGAGTGCCAAGATTCAAGAAGAGATGCTTGATCGTGAAGCTTCACTTTTACGTGCAAAGGTTGAAGCTTCTCTTGCAGATGGTATCTCATGGGGAATGGCTGAGGATGCAATTGAAGAAGCTGCAGAGGTGATGAGTTGTTCTATTTGCTTTCACTGTGTTATTGCTACTGTTCATACATAGTGCTGTAATGTATACCATGAATAGTTGATTGTGATTTTTCCATATCCTTTTTAGTCCTTGGACTTCTTTTAAAATTCATCATTTTAGATTTCTGAACTATTTGCTATTGTTTTAGTCTTCATTTTTCATCATAACTGAAATGCAATATCTTACAATTGGATGGAGTATGTTATATTCTGAACAATCATCTGATCAACTGAACAAATGGTCATCTTCTAGAATGGTTCAGATGAAGTAACATGGCAAACATTCAAAGGGCAGCTCACTGAGAGGCAAGAGAAGACTCGTGGAAAAATCATAAAAAGAATGGAGAAGGCAAGTTCAAAATCTTTTCGCATCCAACACTATTACCTGACCATTTCTGTCATCTAGAGATTTGCTTGACCTGCATTTATTTTTATCTAATGCATACATATTTCTCCAATAAAACAAACATTATATATTGTTCACTCAATGATGATATATTTATATGGGAAAATACCAGGCCGCTGTTGTTGCTGTGGAATATAACTGAAGTGATTTCTTCCCTGATATATGTATATCATTCCTTTTATGCACTATGATTATACAGATTTGAGGTAAATCTCACATTGAATCCACATGCAATTAGTAATTCAATGAATGATTTAATACGATACTGTATTGGTCCATACCAGCCATACCATACTGGACTAATGGACTGGTACTTGGGACACCTTTTGTAGTGGTACAAAAGAAAAGGTAAGGTTGATGGTGCTGGATGCCATGTCAGCACCAACTACCATGCAGTACCATACAGTGTGTTGATATGGTGCAGTGTGGTATGGAATGGTGCGGCAGTGGATCAGCACTCTACCTGTATGGGTACTGGTACCAGGATTTTAAGCCTTGGAGACAATCCAGTTAGAGCTAGTTTAAGGGACTATTTTTGTTTTTAATCAAAAACCACATGTTCCTAATGATTTTCTGTTTGTATTGAGTCAGTCAAAAGAGCTCATGGATCATGGTTGGTTATTTATATTTTTGCAAATTCATTAGGTTATGCATATGTCACTTATAGAGGTTGATATTCCCTATATTTTCTTTGAAAGTCAAAACACTTTAGACAGAGAAGAAAGCACTTATAGCTAATTTAATTCGGACATGCTGAGTCTGATTAATTGTAAACCTATTTCAACTACCTTATTTTGTTTGTTTAGGCTAGAGACAGTTTCTTGCTTTTCTTGGCTATCTCCATTATTTAAATATACAAACTATGAGCAAGGTAGATTTGAATTAAGAAATAAATGTCATCCAATCCATTACCAATTAACAAATTAAGCTGATGAAAATCAGTTTTGGGTTCCTATGGGAAGCCAAGGAAGCGGATATGTGATAGGACATGAAGGTCCAGAAGGTGAGTCACCTTGTTATAACTATGCTGGAATGAAAGCATCACCATCACCACTAATCTCCCTAGTTCTGTGAATCATAAGTTTCTTCATAAAACCACGGAATTTAATTCTGCTCTCTCTCATTTATGATCACCCCAATATTTTTAGCTGAGTATAGTCTGGTGGTTCTTTCTGACCTATCCGCATGTTTTTGGAAACTCGTCTTGGAGATTCTAGTGCAAATACAATGTAGTGCATGATTTATGGTGGATGCTTATGTGATTGACTTTCGATGACATCAGTTAGAGAGCTTAATGCAGCTAAAGAACTTAGTTAATGATTTTCGGATTGCGAAATGAAGTTGAAATAGAGATTATGTCATGGAATGAAAAATGATGTTGCAAAATAGATGATATTATGCTACACATTATGTTTTCCAAAGTGAATAATTATTAACGATTCTCTTTTTCAATGGTAGTGTGATGTTATTTGTTTATCAAATTACTTTGTGTATTTGTTCTGTTTTTATTGTTTGCATCTGCATATATTTGATATTTGTTATACACCATAAGCAAGCCTTTGCTTTCAACATTTGGTAGAGTGGCACTAAATCAACCATAATGGATTTTGTCATTGCTCAACCAAGCCCATTTTTTACAATCATTTTGGTGGTAAAGGTTGCTAATATGAGGAAAAGAGATTGATGCTATTCGTTCTAAAGACATTGCTCAAGGAGGCTTAACACAAGGTCAACAAACACAGATTGCTCGGAATGAACAGAGAATATCGCAGGTCATTAATATTTTGGCATGTAAACCATTTTCCATTTTGTTAAAATGGTTTTTTTCTCAAATCATGAAAACAGCTAACTGTTATGTCTTCAGATTATGGAGGAGTTAGAGAGCTTGGAAGAGACTTTGAATGAGAGCATTCAAGAAAGTATTGGTGCTCGTGTTGGAAAGGCAGTCCATGGTAAGAAGAAAGGAAATGTTGAGGATGAAGATGACATGTTGAGGTAATTTATGATAATTTATATCTTATATCTATTATGGAACATTGATGGATTATTAATATATCCACGTTTATTAATGCTTTTCAATTAATTTTTTTCTATGTAATATGTCCATGATAAGTTGAATTGATTGGAAAGATATATGGAGAATGGCATGAAATTTTTAATGTTGATGGAAGAGTTCTCTCAGTAGAAAAGGTGATTTCATGAAATTGTAATATATGCTTTTATTTCTAATTGATATGAACAACTGTGGGGGCTGACTTTTGGTATCATCTGATACATTTATAATGAAAAAGATTATAGTGGGGGCTATCTATGCTATAGGAATGAGGATTCCGTAACAGGGAGAACTGACAAGAAAGATGAAGACAAAGTTGTTCTTGTGAGGCAGCCTTCTGTAAGGGACTGTGCAAGAACTTCATTTAGGTTGTTTGGGCTAAAAGTCTATATGAAGCTTTTTTTTTCTAATTCAGCTATAACTTCTTTTCTTAGGTAAAAAAAAAAAATCTTATGACCTTTGGTATTATATTTAGGCTTTATTTGGTATAGTTGTTAGGGGCCGATTGATAGATGCCGAGGGCCAACAATTAGTATAGGTGGTTGATTACCAATATCTGCTGTTGGGTGGGCATTATTTGAATGATAAAATTTACTGGTTAGTTGAATGCATATTGGTAAATTTTCTTTCTTTCATATTTGGTAAGAGTCCTAATTGGTCTGCAATTTGCGTTGTTATGATGCTGATTCGACAGATTAAGAAGGAAAATTGGTTACAAAGTCTAAGCGTGAAGAAATATTAATGGAAGTTTCAAAAAGCTTGATCTGGCCCCTCGGTTGATATTTTAAACACTGTTCAGTTGTTAGCCTCCTTTTTTAAAAAAAAGAAATAAATTTCACAATAAGCATTATATATGTGGTTTTCTTCTTCCTCTTTTTTGGATTTGATTTTCTTCATATTAAGCATGCAAAACACATGCACCATTGATCGAAGAAACAGAAAAGGATATCTGTACTTTGCCAGTGCATTTTGAATGTTTTAAAAGGTAATTAGACTATTTTATTCTTTGTTTTATTTTGCATCATATGATCAACTGGAGGTCTGAAATTCTGTTCTTTATCATATGTTTTAATTATTTACAAAATATGATGTCTCCTGCTCAGTTACTTGACTGTTACATTTTTAATCTACATTACCACGTACAAGTAATAAAAAAACAAAGGCATCTAAGATGCTCAGGTCATACCTGCGCTAGTTATCACTCTAATGGTAAAGTCCTCTGGCTATCTGGCATTATGAATTCTGCCACTATCTATTACTATTGAAGACCTTGGCCTTTGTTAACATAAGAATTATGAATTTTCTATCATCGATGACAACTTCCCTTCGGTTCTATCAAGTCCTCTTTGTATCTTCTAAGCCCTCCAAACTGGTACTCATCTTGGATGGACCCATGTGATTGCACTGAGTTGGACATCATATTTAGGCACTTCTTGTCCATGCTTGCACTTCTACAATGACAAACCCTTAACGGTAATCTGCAAGCTTACTTGGACTCAGAGCATGCATATGTGTGAAGACTTAGCTCGGATTTCTTCATGCTTGCGAGCTCATAACCCCATGGCATCCAAAAAAGACTACCATGTTTGAAAATAAGCAGAGAAGTTATAGATACATGGCTAATAAGAAATAAAAATGTGTATTGATGTTTAAGATGTCTAATTTATTTAAATGAGCGATCTGTATCTGCTGTGAAGGCATTACTTTGCGGGTGCTAGTTTGTTTTCTAAAGTCCATTGTAAAGCTATGCAAGAACACACATGCAAACACACACAGGTCAGGTTCATAGACCAATGGTTTGAAAGAGTTCTGTAATTCTGTTGTTGTTTAGGGCTAGATAGTATTTGATTTAAAAAATAACAGAAAGGACCAGTCGAAGCCATTTTACGCTATTTATATTCACTCTACTGAAAATATCTGTGCATCATGCAGTGATGATGATGAATTTTATGACCGGACAAAGAAGAAGCCTTCCACTCGAAAAACTGGTGAAGGGCAGTCAGTTGAAACAGCTGATACTCTTCTTGACAAAAAGGAAGCCATTATTAATGAAATGGAGAGGAAGAAAGAATTGCTTATGAAAGAGAAACAGAAACTGGATCCAAACAATGGGAACAATACAGAAGGTGCTGATGACCTTGATGCATACATGAGTGGGTTGTCATCTCAGCTAGGTGAGGATCTTGACATGCATTTGTCGAAAGTTTCTCTTTCAGTTGTAATTTAAGGGATCTTTTAGTTTTTCCTTCAATCCATGCTGTTGTTACCATCCATTTTTACTTGTGGGTTCTGTTTATGCTTATTTAATGGGTTATGAAGCTGCCATAATTTTTCCTGGTGTTATTACTATATTTTTTTGTTTAAAAGTTCTTTGCAGCACTGATAATGTGATTATGGTATGTTGAACTTCTTGATGACAAGTCACTTAATGCAAATCATACTGGTAATGCATCTAGATGTTTGTGTATTTTTCAAACATATATGCATAATTAAATGGTTTGTATAAGAATACATCCATAAATGGTGTCTTTCATGACTTAAAATGTTCTTGTTTCTTTGCGTGCAGAGAGGTTTCTCTTTTCTGTTTCTTTTTTTTTTTTTTTCCTCTGAAGGTTTTTTTTTGGGGGGTTGTGTGTGTGTGTTGGGGGGGGGGGGGGGGGAGGAGGTGGTTGCGCTGGGAGCAGGCAGGAATGCCCTTGTAGAATGTCTATGAAGGCTCCACAATCTGCTGTCTATGGTTTCTCTTGATAAACTGCACCCACCTGCATGTTCCATCTTTAGCACAGAATGGAGATGAATGATGTGATGTTGATGGGTGAAAGGCGCCCATTGTCTCTCTGATACTATGGATGCCAGCCCTTGGATGTTTCTGTGTGAGCATCCATGCCTGAGCTTTTCAGTAGGGCAGTTATTGTGATATATATATATTTGAGAAACTGAGCATGGAAGTTCTTGCATCACAGGAATTTCTAAGGCATTCATGTGAGATCTAAAAGTTTTGCGTAGAATTTGTTTCTCTACTTGAAATACCATTTTCTAAATCTAACTCTCCTTGCATGCAAGTGCACGAGTGAATTATTTAGCATTTTCAAGGTGTTTGCATGTTCCAATTGTCAATCTTTGGTAGCATCTCTTTGTATAAATGCTAGTTTCAAGCGTGCAAATATAATGGCGAGAACTTCACTTGGTGATTGAAGATAGATTGGCATAAATCTGTTTTAACCTTTAACAATTTTTTTTCCTTGTGAACTAGTGCATGACAGAGTTACACAAATGCAGAAGGAATTGTCTGATCTTCAGACTGAATTGGACAAGATTATGTATTTGCTGAGAATTGCTGATCCAATGGGAGAAGCTGCCCGGAAAAAAGATGTGAAAGCGCAACCACCCAGGTCTGGACCCGTTACTACTATCCTCAAGCAACCTTCATCTGAGCAAAAGCTGGTCACCGTGCCTAAAAAGCCTTCAACAGGCTCACAGCCTGAGGAAACTTCCCATTCCACACAAGCAGCGTGTCATACTGAAGAAGGTAAAGATGCTTCCGAAGAGAAAAGTAATGGAGCACCTGTGTATGCGTCCATGAAACCTCAGTGGCTTGGTGCCAAAAGGGACATGGAACCTGAAGAGAACCAGATTGGAGAAACTCATTTAGATGAGTCAGACAACTTTATTGACTACAATGATAGGAAAAAAGCTCTTGCCTCGGTGGATGATGGTCAGGAGATTGAACGTGCAGCTCCTGGTCTTATCATAAGGAAACGCAAGCCCATTGACAAGCCTGGAGTCACTGTTGATAAAGCTTCTAAAGTGGATGGATCGTCCTCATCTGATGCCGAAACCTTGGCTGCTGATGCTGTGGCTCTGCTGCTGAAGCACAAACGAGGGTACTCTAGTATGGATGATGGACTAGATCAAAATAAACAATTGGCAAGCGGTGGTCAAGCAGGGAAGGAGATGTCACAGTCCAAACGAGTGCTGGGACCTTCAAGACCTGCTTTTCTTGACAGCAAGCCAGATTATGAATCATGGATTCCTCCGGAAGGTAAAATACATAATATTTATGAACAAAGCTATTAAGACATGAAATGTAGTGCCTCTCTCTCTCTCTTTTTCTTTCTCTGTGTGTGTGATGACATTGAATTCCTGCAGGACAAACAGGTGATGGACGCACCTCGTTGAATGACCGCCTGGGTTATTGATGCATGGTATTTTCATTCAAGATCTGTTTGAACCACTGCTTTATTGCACAAGTTCTAATGCCCAGAAAATTGCTAATGTTCTTTCTTGTGATACAGGCAATGAAAATCTTTGAAATGCTTCCGTTTCATGATGGAAGTGTTATCGGAAAAAATCAGCATCCCAATGAAAGCAGTTGTGGATAGCAGATCAGTCTTGGATGATGCCAGGAAAGTGAGCCTCAATTAACTGCAATATGACCTTAAAAAAAAAATCTGACCGCATGGATGTCATAATCTACAATATGGTGCTAATTCTCCATTCTCTATGGTTAGGGTCAATGCCTCATTAAAGTTAGGCGTTAATCTATTGGATGGACGGATGACTGATAGTTTTTGCCAGATTTTGGCCCAATGATTATGTGCCTGCAGCTAGCATAGAGCTCATAATTAACAATCTGTCAACAGAGTTTTGGTAACTAAGAGAGTATATGAACTTGTAAATTGTATTCAGAATGATGCCAAATTGAGCGGGCAGACCCTACGTTGCCCTTATTCATGGCTATCATTGGTTGGTGATGTTATATACCTCCTCTTCTTAAGCAAGTGGTTCTGTTTGTACGCTGACCAGATTTACTTCAGAGTAGTAGTAAATATTGTTAATGAGTCGTTGTTTAGGTATATATCTATCATCTGTTTCTATCTTGGTTGAGAAATATGGATGAGGTATAAATGGAGTACTAAAGTTCCTATTCTATATTTGTTTTAACCAGATGCTGTTGCAAATTGGATGGCTATGGTATGAATGTTAAAATGGTTGTAAAATGAACAATAACTTTGATAGTTAAAGTGAACCAACCATCAGATTAAAGTTATCATTGTAGGGAAAGAAATTAAATTAAAGATATATATAAACACTATTTTAAAAGGTTATTGGAGTTATTATAAGAGGAGAATTGTGAATAGGATTGCAGATAAGCTGTCTCTCCGCATATGTATATATTTTTTGAAAGATGGGAATCTATGTATGAAGATAAGTTGGATGTTGAAATTTGGATCCTGGACGGATATCAAAATAAGTCGGGACTGAGCGGTGAAGGGATGGGCACTTTCACCATAAATGTCGGAGTTTGATGCACCTTCCCACTGCCCGTCAATGTCGAAGGATTTGTGTGATCGATGCATGGTAGTGCCCTCTTTACTCCATTTGCTCGAAGACTTGGCGACTATAGCTGACAAGATAATAGAACGTCACATCTTATTTTTGTTTTATTTATTATTATTTTTGTGTCATTACCACCAGCTGTTATTAATAGTCGTTAGGCTCCCATGTCATACTAATTGTCTTATCAGACAGACCAATGCGGATGACCGATAAGCTCAATTCTCATCATCAATGCAATCATATCGAACTTGAATGCAAATCTCCTCGGAGCTTTTATATTGAATTTAGGTTAAATACTTGGCGTGAGCTGTCTTGGATGACTCAAAGAGAGATTAACACGTGGATAGCATCACTTTCTACGTCATGGGGTTTCCTTTGTTTAACTTCCAGGCACGGTTGCCATCACGCAACATCTTGCACTATATATATATATATATATATATATATATATATATATATATATATATATATATATATCATTTTTCAACAACTTAATTGGAGATAAAAAGACTAAGCCATCTTGCGACCACTTCCATTTTAAGAACCAAAACATCTTATGCAATTTGCTGGAATGGTAATCTTGGTGCGATGGGAAAGATCCATCAAGCCAATCAATATATACAGAAAAGATAAAAGAGGCATGAATTAACCTCATCTTACAAGAAAACCCTTCAGTTATAATGTTTCGATCATTTTTATCATATCTTTTTTGCTGTCATTACAAAACTTCACATTGTTGAAACAGGTACGGGGTTGCCTAGATCAGACAAGCGGCAACCAGGGATTGTATGTATGCAAAAGTATAGCACTATAGTTGCACAAGCCTGCATGTTGACCTCATCTCATACTTCGCTGAGATTTGCTAGCTACCCCGACATTTTTGTTGCTCAGATTTGCATTCATAAAATCAGCGATAAGAACATGGTTCTTTCAGCCACCGAGCTTCACATACTTGTTCAACCAGTCTGAATAAATAACATGCTATTTACCTTTCCTGAACTTAGCTCTGAACTACAAAGCATAAAGCAGCCCCCACCATCTGCTTGTAAAACTGGTCTCTCTACCAATTCAAGCTGCTGATGGCTTAAAGCTTGTCAGAGAAGATCTCCGAGTTCAGCACGCATTTTCTCAACATATTTACAATGGCACTATGATACTTTGATGGGACACTTTGAGACGGTTGTGGAAACTCCACCTTTCATGTTGCCATGCCCATGGTTTGAAGGGAATGACAACCTTGCTGCAACACTGATTGATAGATAGTTGCCATGCCCATTGTGAGGAGAGAACTAAGCTTGGGATGGACCGTGTGATGAATTAGTTGAAAAAATATGTTGATTCCAGAACATCTTTCAAGTCAAAATCTCCCCGCTCTGGCAGTGGCGGGAAACTTAGTGAAGGGAAGGACTGCTGAAAACTCTCTAGCAACTGCACAACAGACAGGAACACATTAGAGGCATTTAGGCATGTGCATTGCAACAAGCATTGTTGAAACAATCATGTAAATGGGCAGCCGAACCAGAGAAAATCCATTGTCAATTTTCTTGGTTGTTTACATGTAAATATTTTTGAGAGAAGATTGGACAGGGTCCAGACATATTTATTCTTTATACATAAATATAAAAATAAAGATACGAATGTTAATCGGTTAATGTTGTACTGTTAAAAAATTTCTATAGGTAGCATTAGTTGTGAGGAAATATGAATAAATGAAACCCAGAATTAAATTATGAATAACCACCAGTCCAAGTGACAGATCTTGCACTTCACATCAAATGTGGTACTGCTCAACATTGAGAGATGCTAGGAGCATGATAAGTTCCAATTAACAAATAAATGAACAAATCCATTCACATCAACTTTGTGCATGAATCATGTGGCCCACTATATTATATTCATGCCAAGTGGAGGGTTTTCTCCCACCTCACATTGGAGCTAACTTAGAACTTCATATTGTTAAATAGAATCTCTTTTTCATTTGTGAAAGCTGTGATACAAAGAATGGGGCTCAACAATTTAACATTTCTTTATCACCTTGTAAGGTATGTCTGGTTGGCATAGGAAGGAGGGGGCGTGAATGCATTTAAACACCTAAAATAAGACTACAATAGGAATGATCGCTAGATTTTAATATTTAGTGCACTGAATTAGCTTTTTAGATTTGGACAATGCTTTTAAATTTGAGAAAATGATCTGTCTAAGCTTGCTGACTTTTATTTAGTTCTCAATACTTTGATCTGCAAAGACTTAGAAGCGAAGCTTATACATACAGCCATCTTAGGATTTGTGTTCATGTAGCCTTTAGAGTTGGTGTTGATTTACTAAGTCACAAAGTAGATAAAGGCCATCCATAGTTGTGTCTAAGCTTGATAAACTAAAAGGTAGATCTTTTTTAAGAGAAAAGAAAGTAGGTACTAAGTTGAACATGATATTTATTTATTTATTTGACTGAGGTGTGAATACGTCAAGAGAAAATGATGAATTTGTTATCTACTAAGAATTTAAGAGAGATACAGGATTTTCCTATTCACAGAGTTCTAAATGTGATGTAGATGAATTCCAAATGATGATACTGCATGGCACATATTATAGGGGTAGGAAGGGTTTGAACCAAAGCAAGGATAGGCTGGTCAATGAGATACTGGAAAAATGTTGGACATTCGGTTGCTTTCAATGTAGCTGTTCGCTGCAGAGATGAAACAATGAAAGGAGGTTTTTCTTACATATGTTATCTGCAAAGACTCCTTTTCAGATTTTCTTTTCCTTGACTGTTCAGTATTGCGTGTGATCAGAGACTAGAGATGAACCATTCTGTGCCCTGAAACTTTTTAAGCAGTGGATTCAAGTGATAGTAGTAGCTTTGGTCCATCCTAGCTAAATATGATAATGATGGAGTTGTAACCAGAAATTTTAGCAATCAAAATTCAAAGGTCCTCTTCATTTAAAACTAACTACAATTCTCTCTCTCTCTCTCTCTCTCTGTGTGGAGAGAGAGAAACCCACTAAAAATATAGTGCTCCCTCTGTTGCTTAGAGGATGAGACCATGGAGAATCTTGTATTGCATTCAGATTTGTCAGATTTAAGGATGCATTTTCAAGATGTGGCTTACCTTTCCTCCTGAATGTGGTCTCTGTTCAGAGACCTGGGTCTCAGACATTATCATAGGTAGTGTGGAAGAACAAGATAGTTTCTGAAATTTTACATTGATTTGGACTGCACTCAGGGGAGAAGTGTTGCTTGTTTTGGTATTTGGACTAGGAATAATGTTCTAAATTTTTGTTAAAGAGTTTTGCACTTTGTGTCTTGTCCCTGTATTAGGAGTTCCCTTATATTAACTTATATTTGCGGTTTTGTGTTTTACCTACCTCAATCTTCTATTGAAGGGTAAATGTTGATTTATTTCTTTTTAATATAATAAAATGTTGATGCTTCTTGAGGTGCAAGCAGAAAAGGGTAAAAGACACGACTGCAATCTCCTAGATAGAAATAATATTGATCTCAAGTGAGTTCCTGAAAGATATTTAAGATACTTTACATTCTCTAGTATTGGTATCTCGTAGAGTTCCACAAACTTTTCCCGAAGTATTATGTTCATCTCGTCGACATCACAAGCATGCGTCCAGTATGAATCATGGACTCCTGCAATTGGGAGGAAAAAGTGGCTTGAGACAACAAAAATTTTCATTTTGGTTCACATCACTTGAGAGAATGAAATATCAGCAGAAAACAAGAAACCTGCAAAATTCAATCCTGCTCTTTTGCAGGCAACTGCAGTCATCATCATATGGGACCCATCAAGGCAGTGGACAAAGTTTGGTGGAAAAGCTGTCCTTTGCCTCCTTACCATGACCTACAAATTAAAAAAGATAGGTGCAAGAAATGAAAAAATGAAGCTGATGTCAGATTGGTACTTCGGAATTAGGCATAGGTGCCAACTTGACATCTCAATACATTGATTAGCAAGGAAAAGGAAGCTTCATAGAAAGCAGCGGCCCACCTTGTCAGTTTCCTGTTGTAAGCTCAAAACTTGAAGAGACGTTTTAATCTGCATGGTAGAGAGAGAGAGAAGCCAATCACCATTTATACAAAATCTGACACATGAATTAAGGGCAATTGAAATAAGTAGCGCTTACAATGTGCCTTCCTAATTTGCGATATGGTTGAACAACTGGCAGGCCAAGTGGAGTAGTCCACCTCACAGGTTGATTTTCTGAAGCAATCACCTGTCAAATTCAGTTGTTACTTTTGTGATGGTTACAAAAGCAAGCTAAACATTATGTTAATCAACAAGTGAATTTGTCTGAGCAAAATACTTGGAAAAGAAGTGTAGCATGATGGGAAAAATATGGTATAGGCTGATGTTCATTGTTCAGGGTACATAAAACTTTTTCCAAACAGAAACTATCACGGTCTAGATGTCTTGAAAGATCAATAATTAGAAACGTTCAGTTTAAGCAAGAACACAGAATGCATGAGAATGCGCATGTACAAAAAGAAAAGGCACAATGATGAGGAAATCAATAAAGGATGAAATCTTTCACCAGGCATTGAAGGAAACAAAGAAGATTGCAAGTGAAGGGCTGGCACTTCTTGGAGGTTCAGACACATGACGATGATGGAATGGAGGAGAAACTAGAAGTGGCTGGCAGTGGAAGAAAAGAAGAGTTGAAGAAAAGAATGAGGAAGGCATTGTTGGGATTAAGGCTTTGTTGTTGTTGATGATGATGATCTGGACAATGGGGTAGGTGGAGGGAGAGAAATTACTTAATATAATTGTTCCAAGCTGCCTAACTATCATGATTCCATCATTATTTGACTGCCGGTTGAACATAAATATTTTAGCCAAAATTATGTAGTTACACTTCAGCGTGTTTTGCTGAAATAAGCTGCATGTGAAAATATAGTCAATGAACTATTTGAAATTGCACCCGGACCAGTACGGTAATTAACAGGCCTGATGAGATTTTCAAAGGTGATTGGTTTTTGAAAGTGGAATGATGCATGGTAAACTATGGTAAACCATGGATTAACAGTCTTTAAGATTAACTGCATGTGGTCAGTTACTCTATAATCAAACATCATGGAGTTCAACTTTTAGTAAGCAACTTCTGGGCTTGTAACTGCAATTTATCTCAGATGATCGTAACCACAACCATCCAGCCTCTTCCAAAACTGTGGTCGGTTTTATGGAAGATATACTCTTATATCATTATCTATCTCATACAAATAAAATCAACAAAAGGACAGACCTTTGCGCAGTCCCAAGCCAGCTCATGATACTGCGTGCGGCTTGAAACATCTCCCCTAGTGCAGTCAAAGTAGTCTGCTCATCAACAAAAACAAACAAGAAGATAATTTCCCAATAACACGATTTCTAACAAAACTGCTAGATATTCCATGTCTAGTATAAGTTACTCAACAAGAATTCAAAAATAGCAATGTCTTGTTCCTTACTTTAGCAGCATAACAAGATGCTCTGAATAACTCTTGGTCATCTGCAATAGCACCCCGTTCTTTCAGCCTTTTTTTTATTTGTTCACGGGCACCAACATAAGTAACACCATACACAGATGTCATGACAGTCTGCTTAACCAACTTTCTGTCCACCTAAAATTCATTAAAGATTAACAATTAGTAAAGAACATTGCCATTTACGTTTCATATACTTATTCAATTGAAAAGAGTGATCAAGGAAATGTTTTTAAAAATTTCTTATCAATCTTCTCTCTATATAAATTAATAACTGTGTTACAAACTTCAATTTTAGGATCGGCAAATGAAATGTATCTACATCAGAAGAAACACACCTATGGAATGTAGTAACCATCCTAATAAGGTGTACAACTAGGACAAGTTACCACGAACTATTGAATTTGCTGGTAAAAGATATCAAAGACAGGCAAGCCATGAATAGCTGCGAAGTATAGCATGATACGGTAGACACAGAAGGGCATTTCATGAGCTCATGAATACAAGTCCAATGTGGCGACTTCTCAAAATCAGGATACATCCATAATGGGGTTATATATGCACACATCTACAGAGTGAGACTATATATCTTAAGTCCTAGTTTCTCTTCAACCCACACATATACTAGATCAAGATGTCAGGCTCTATGACTAGGACAATACTTTCCATCAAATCATATATAATATTACAGTGTAAGATGGTTAAAAAAAGATATTAATCACACCAATCCAAAAAGAACAAACAATGAAAGCTCTGTGATACCACAAAAAGATATGATGTGATGAATAAAAAAATCGACCAAATTCAAGCTAGTACTAAACATACAACAGGGTCTGGCTTATGTAAGCATGGTTGCTTTGGCTTGCATTAGAACTCCAATATACTTGGCAACATTGTGAAATACTTTGAGACCCCAAAATTGTAAATCAAGGGGACACAGAAGGAAACCCCAGATTCTGACCTGATCAATTAGTAGCCTAGCATAAGATGCACTTGTGTCAGTAGCTGGATCTTTCTGAGCATCTTTCTTCATGATTTCAAGCACTCTATTTAAAAGAAAAAGATAAAAAAAATAAATGTTAGATGATTTCAAATTCTGTTGAAAGAGTAAGTACAGTGAAACTGCTATCATATTCAAATTATTAATGCGAAATGGTTAGAATTAACATCTAAAATGCATATATTTAGTGATACATCAACACGTTTAGGCACACATGCGGTTGCCACATTACTATCACTGAGTTCAAATCCAGCATGTGGTACTCGTTTTATAGCATAAATGCAAGTGTAACTTGATGTTAGTTCAGCACTTTAGTCAGTTAATGATTCAATAATTTTATGCAAAGTAAACCTGGGAACAACATGAACGATACGAAATATTGGGAAGCACCAAATGCATGGTTGCACATCCTTTTATTAATGTGAAGTGTAACATTCGCGAGGGGGCTATCAGATTTTAAAACTTTGCAATACTGTTGTGTTCTTTCAGATACTAAGGAGGAGTCCAAAAAAATTATATTCCAAATTTTTAAAGTTTTTGGAAGTGAGATTATTGATCCATCAGCTGATGGAGATAGAGGTCAACAATAAATAGAACCCTGTAAGGGGGCAGACCCTACAACATAATCCATAGTATTAGAAAGAAGGAAGACAAACAAAATATCCATCAGTACAAATCCGAAAGAACAACCTAAAATTTATCCTAGGGCTCAAGGTATAAGTTCCCATGACTTGTTGAAGGCCTCTTCCAAAGTTGAACTCTGCAACCTTAACTTACTGGTATAGGTTTCTAAAACTCTAAAAATGAAAACTAAGGGTGCGTTTGATTTCTGAACAGTCTTGTTTTTTATTTTCATTTTCATAGAAAATAGAAGACACTTGTTAAAACGCATTTGGTGAATAAACATGAAAATAATTTTCTAAAAAATACCACTTCAAAATGAAAAAAAACTGAAAACAGTTTAAAGATGTTTTTACTGTTTTCAATCGAAAGAAAAATAAAAAAAGGTCAAAAACAAAGGACCCTGATTTATATCGCTTGTATTTCCTATTTTTTTTTTTAAAAATAAAAACAAAATTTATCATAAAATATATGTTTGGTTACACTATTTTCACTCTTTATTTTTCAAAAATAAACTTTTTTTGAAACCTAAGACAAATTTCTAGAAAAGTGATAAGATATATTATTAATATAATTATAATATAATATATTATAATATATATAATATATGCTAATATTTTAATTATAATTATATTATTATTTATTGTGATAATATAATATTAACATGTTATATTATAATATTACTAATAAATAATATAATATTAATTATATAGTACTATAATATCATTAATATTATACTACAGGTAAACCTGGCTACATTCGAATGTAGCCAACTCTACCTCATTATATTGTTATTTATTTATTATAATTTATATATAGGATAATATGATAATATATATATATATATATAAAATATAATAATAGTTTATTAAAGATTGTAATATTATAATATTTTAATATTATAAAAATATAACCTAATTAATATTTGTTATTATTTATATTTACATTATTAACACTAATTACATATATATATACGATATTATTAATAATTAATATTAATTATTATTTTTATTTTATATATAACAAATATGTAATTATATGTAATACATTATAATATATATATTATAGAGCTATTAAAATAATATATATATATATATATTATTTTCTTTATTTTTAGTTATCCTTTTAAAAATATCATTTATAATGAAAATAAGAATAAAAAAATTTTTATTTTTACTTACCAAATGCATTTTCTAGAGATCAGAAAACAGAAAATAAAAACTGTTTTCAGAAAATGAGAATAAAAAATGGAAACAAAAAATGTTCTCAAAAACCGAACACAGCATAAATATTTAGTTTTGATAGATTGATTGCAAACTTGGACTGATTTAAAAAAATTGACCGAAATTACTTTTGTAAGGCCAGGTTCATTGTACTTGTGTTTTGTTTTGATTTTGGAATGTTGGAAAACAGTTTGTTTTCATCAGATTTAGATTTTGCAAATTTTAAGAAGATAAGAGCACTATAAGAGGTTTTAAAAAAGTGTAGTCATTGACATACATTTGGCTACATAACATAAACAACACTTGCATTTCAATTGTCAGATTAGATGACCATCAAAAAAATAATATGATCCATTACATTTTATGTTTTTCAACATTATTTTTTAAAACTATTTTTTTGGAAGTCTTAAGACAAAATTATTTAAACAGTACATGTAAATGTTCAACTGTCCAAGCAATATAATGTACTTTAAATTGATGCCCTAATTTATTTTCTTCACTTATTCTGAAGTTTCTCTGATTTTTCCTAATCTTAATCAATACTTTCCCTATTCCAACTAAAACTGCATAGCAGGCACTGTGGTAACCAGGGCTATAGCACGGTGGAGAGAAGATAAAATAGCAGCCTAAATGTTTTAGTTCCCTTTCAGAGTATAAACAAATACACCTATTTTATAGCGCCATCTATCTAATGCATTTCCATCTGAATAATAGTTCGTGACAAAAAAGTGTGCCTATTGTGTAACAAGAGTGTATCTATATATAAATACATAATCAACTTCAGACTACATCGCAGGCAGATGCAGCTGAAAAATTGATTAGAATTCTGAGCTTTGGCATGTCCAGAAGCCCAAACTGCCTCTGCCTGTATCTAGTAAGGCACGGACCAAGACACATCCGACAGGCCTCAGTCTAGCAAGAAACTATTAGCTGAGCAGCCTGAGCTAGAAAGAAGTCAGATGATATTCGAAGTCTACACAATCATATAACAAGAGTTTCATGAGTTCTTATAAGCACTTTTCTCATGAATACTCACACTATGTTTATTGTATGAGGAACCAGGCCTATCATACAGATCTCAAAATGTATCAATTGTTTGATTAAATAATTATAAAAAGAATACCTATCGTTTCTTAGATGGTATCATTAAACTAAACATGTTAACTATTGTTCGTTTCACTCTATAACCCTTACAGGTTTCACATCAGTCACTATAAACTTTTCACTGCAAATCATATTGAACGCTGAATGGTGCTGGTATGATATAGGACCCATGCCTCAGCGCCGACAATTGCACTGTTGCACAGCTGCTGTGCCAACTCCAATAGCATACCATGTGCTAGTATGGGGGCATACTTTACCAACCCTAGCTTTGCCAATAAGCTAGGCCAGAACTGAGACATAAAAACGCTGGTGTTGATGAACTACAAGATAAAGATTTATTTTATGTCAGATCATTAGCCAATGTGGAATTTATAGGCCAATAATTTTCTAGTCACAATATTCATCATTGGACTGCTAGCTCATTTACAAAAGCTATCACATTTTCAGGATTTCCTTCTTGCCCACAAAGACCTGAATTTATGGTACTCGAGTTCCACAGCAAGGAAGCAACTTAGAGATGTCCAGGGGTTTTTGCTCTGGGCAACCACCTTGCTGATGTCACAGTAGAGACTGTATGATGACAGCAGAGGAGGGACTAAAAGTGATCTTTCCAATTGGCACATTCCCCTCTTGTAGATACTATTTTTTCAAAGCATTTGTCCTTCTATTCCTTTTGCTAATTTGTTTTGTCAGCCTTTGCTTTTTTAAAAATATACTTTTCCATTCTCAAAAAAAAAAAAGCATAAAACTAGAATATTAGGATAATTAAGTGTCTTTATTCTTTGAATGGACAATGCATAATGACAGAAATTCAAGAGCACATATGTGTCTGACACTTATACAATACCATACAGAGAGGATATAAATTTCCTTTTGGTAAAATTTTGAAACCTTTATGGCTGATTATATTGTCAACAACACATTAGACAAAAACCTGACCATTAGCGTACTTCTAGTATATAATGAAAAGAGATGGACTTTGTTCCTCCTGAGAGGAGAGAGTATCTATTGACTCCAAATTGATAGTAGAGCATTCAAATTGACAATCAACATAATTAATCATGATATCTGCATCTTTAAATCTGTACCATGAAAAATCCCTGGACATCAAAAATCACTTTTTTAGTAGTTTCTAACCTATGCATCATGTAGACAAAAAAGCAATACAAGACCACATTTTGCCATGATCTAAATATTAAAAGCTAATGATGTTCAATCTAGATATGTTTTAACATGTTTAGGTCATGATCAATAAGGTGGATTCTTAATTTAAATGGTTTATCATATACTTTAGCGTATTAGCAAATAAAAATAATCCATTCTTGTGTCCATATGCTGCATAAGTTAGAGAACATTAAAATACATGATTTTTGATTTCTAGAAATTTTTATTGGTATAGACCCTGATCAAAAATGTGAATCTTTGATTTCAATGTCGTATTACTGATTTTAAAGTCAATAGGAGTACCCTCTTCGCTTGAGAAGAGCAAAGTCCACCACTAATAAGAACTATTCTAACAATCTGATAACTCAATAACTGACCAAGATGTTCCAACATCTACAAACCCACGACATCAGAGCAAAGCTTGGTGGAGTACATATACAGAAATAACCACATACCTCGCAGCTATTCCTGAGTAAACATCAGCAGGCTTCTCTCCAGCAACCAAGTTTACAGAGATAGCCCCTAACTGGACATAATAATTCACAAAGATGGAAAGAAATTAATTTAAAAATAGAACAATATAATCTCTAATCAAACATAGCAGTAAAGGCATAACAAAATGAAAGAGAATCCTATTTTTAGGTAGGATTATTCATCACATGGAAAACTACAAAAATAGTTTGTTGAAAAAGTATTCCAAATATTCATGCAGGGGTCATTTGTTATCAGAATTTTTTAGGTGTAAATCCAAAATAGATAAAGCTTTCTCAATATAATTGAGACAAGACATCTTCTTTACTGTATTCAGAAAATATATACAATAAAAAAATTAGGACATGGAGGAATGAAAGAATTGTGCTTGAAAGCCAATCACAATTGTATCAATGGCAAAATTTGTAATTTCTCTCAACTCAAGAATGATAATAAAGAAAATTTCATATTTCATCATATGTTATGTCTTATGTTTTTATGAACCGTATAAGATAGGGCAATGTTTTTTAGGGTTACAGAGATAACGGTGAGACCTAAAATATATAAGCCCTAATCTAGAATATTCCTGGTCGTAGGATCATCGATTTGGGGATCGATGAATCTGGATAGACTAGCACATCTTATGTATGCTCGATTGTGAGGGTGGTTGGTCTCACGACTACTTGTGTAGGGACACTAATACAAGGATGTGGGTGCTCATTAGGTTATGAGTTCACTGAATTGATCCGACAGGAGAACATCCAATGAAAGTTTTACTTATCATAATAGATTGTTCTCTAAGTGGGAGTTATGCAAGTAATACCTAAAACCACCATAGTATCTTGTGCACATGAATCCATATTTTGGTTCATATTCATTCATGGCAAAAAGTTATGTACAAGGTGATACTAGATATGAAAGATTGTGTATGAAGGTAATGAGTAGGTCAACAAGGAATCGATCACTCCTAGTAAGAGGAATAGTTTTCCCAATAATCTCATCAAATGTTGACTCAGAAAATCTTTGATCAAAGTATGATGAAATTAGAAAAAGTTATCTAATTTATCATCGGTTGAATCTTCATTAATGATTAGAGACTCAAATGGATTAAGTGTGAAGGTTTGACATTTATCCATGCCCATCACTTAATGGGATAAAGGAATATCGATAGATTGAATTGCACAGTAACTTGCCACTGAAGGGTATTTTGATAATTTCTACCAAATTTTCATCTTTTGGGTAGGCATGACACATTGTTAGACATCAATCTTGTCTTGTAGGTTTTTATGAATCAATTAGATTGATTTCATAAGTCAATTTGAAGGTTAGTTCAGATTAACAGTTTAGGTTAGACCGATTTGACCTATTTTAGCTAGTCGGATACAAAATCAGGCTAAACCAAAACCTACTGCTGGCTAGGTGAGAAACCCAAAGAATCACACACAATAGAAAATTGATTGAATAAGTTAAAAAATATTTTTATTAGGATTTTTGGATCCTAATTGGTTAGCCAGAATCACATATTAGTATATGTGGGCTAACCCGAGCTCCTACTTAATCTATTTAGGTCCATTTGCTTGCTGATTGAGCTAATAAATTTAAGTTGAACTTAAATTAACATTAGCCACATGTTGGGCAGCCTATCTGAAGTTTAATATGATTTTATGGGATTTTTTTAGATTTTTTATGATAATCAAATTCGAATTGGATTCCAATTTCAGCCTGATTTGGTTAGTTTGGGTTGACCCGGGCCATAATCTCTTTTGGACCATTTTATTTTGAATTTAAATGGGTTTAATTTATTAAATATCATTTAAATTCATTAATCAAATGATTTAGTTAATTAAATATTTAAATATGGGCTTGTGGAGATTTGAACCAAAAACCCCTTGGACCCTTGGCACATGAAAGCACCCAGATGGGGCGTGAAAGTGTTCATGAGGTGCCTCAAATGGAGAGGTGCCACTTGTCAAGCCTCCAAGCCCCCTTAAATGTTTAATAATTATTTAAAATATGGGAGAGGGGATTTGAACCCCGTTCAAGTGGAGAAAATTGCTAGGATTCGCCCCTAGCACCCCCTGGAGTGGAGCGCTCCATATGGGAGCGCACCTCATGTAAAAAGCATCTCCCCCTCTCCACGCCTCTTGGATGGCGCCTCTCCTCTCCATCCGACCTCTGGTTGCTGCCCATCTGTTTTTATTTAAAGAGGACGACAGAAGGGATTCTGTGAACAAGAATAGAAAAACAAAGAGCCCGTAAGCCCCCCTTCTCCCTTTTCTTCTTTCCTTGTCTTAATATTACTATCATATTAAGACAAGGCCCTAAGATGAGGTAGAGAAGGATATTAGAGTGTGCAGAGGCTTGTTGGAAAGCTTTTATAAAGTTTTTGAAGAGGAGAAAGTCCAAAGAGACATTAGAAAGCTGCATATGATCAGAAGGCTGCTAGGAAGGTTCTAGCAAGCAAATAGGAGCGCTTCTTCGAATCAATTCTCGTGTGGATCACCTTTGGAGGGCATACACTTCTGTGCCTCTTGGAGATTATTGGATTTAGCAATCCATGTATTTTTCTTAGTCATATATTTCAGATTTTAATTGATTTACTTCTTGAATTGCATAAAGGCGATATTGGGAATTAGGGTTTTTGGTGATGTTTGTTTTCAAAATGATTAAAAGTTTTAAGAAACATGCTTCCAAGCATCCCAAAATACCCAACAAGGAATTCCTCCTTCCGTGTGTGCTAAGGACAGAAGCATCATAAAAATGTAGCATGAAAAAACCTGTCATGAACCATTAGAGCTCTCTCCCTCATCCTCAAGACACCATTTTGGTTTGAGTGGAGAAGAAAAATTCACAAAATACATGCACTTCACCTTCTGATAATGCACACTCTCAAATACATAATTATTATATTAAACTGGGAAGAATAATGCCATTGATTTTTTACCTTAGTTCACCCTCATTGACTAGCAAAAAGCAGTTAAAAAATTACTGTTCTTGCTGTCACGACCAATTTTTCCTAGTTACCATTACTACAGAGTGAATCATTAGGAAAAGCAACAGCAACCTTTCCTCTTGTCATATCCCCAAGTCCTGTGCATTCCTGTGTGTGATCAAAATTTAACCCAAAACAATCATAAACTGTTCTAATAGTTCTGCCAAGCTGTCATTTAGCTCAACTTAGATTTCCTTGAAGAGAAAAAAAAATGGTTTTAATTATGGCCAGTATTATGAATTTAGATAATAATACCAAAGTCTACAAAATCAGTTCTGAAAACCATGCTGGTACATTATTGATTTAGTATGGTACAAGTCTATAAAATACCATACGTACCTTGTACTAACACAGATTGTCAATACTTTTCTCACTCTTAACTATAATATCACTCAAAATTGGACAGCAGAGGTCAGTACTTAGTGGTATAGTGTGGTCTACTCAGTTCGAGCCGAATCAGACCTCAATACTGTACCAATATCTTATTAGTACAGTATGGTATGCTCGTATGGGTCAGTATAGATCAATACGGTAGACCATGAATAGTCAGTATATATAATATATATTATAAAACAAAGTAAACCAAGGATAATGTCAAAACAATTATACAAACTGGTGGTCAATTATGTAGATAAAAGGGAAAAAATCACAAAGTTTATATATAATCATCCATGGTCATTAAGCATCCTACGAAGGCCCATGAATGGGAACAGGGTAGTTGATACTAGATTCACTATTAATTTTATTTGTCTGATATGGTTGAAACAATTGGAAGAATGTTGCTGTCCAATGGCTAGGTAAGATCTCAATACTCAAAGCTAATAGAAGGTATAGAAGTGGAAGATGTCCTAGATAACAAATTTTGGCAGAAGGTATTACATATTCTTAAAGAGACAACTTAAGATTCATTTGAGAAAAGTCCTTTCAGAGGTTGATAGTGACAAGCCTACACAGGAGGTGTATTTTTTGATGGACTGAAGCAAAAAATGAGTTCCTAATAATACAACATGCTTCTATTTTGAGGTATTGTCGATGATTGTTGTGATTTGCATCATCATCATCATCAAATTCTATAATCATGTACTTCTATAATCTAGAAAAAAGATTCATGTAACTGACCCCAACTAGTTTGAGATTAAGACTTTGTTGTTGTATGTACTTCCAAATCTAGAATGTTTCAGTGTTCCAACTTTCAACTTTTCTTTAGGATCAATTAACATCTTCTCTCGCTTTTGTTTTAGATAGACCTTATCAAAATGTTGATGCCATTCCGACTTTCTTCCAATACACTTATTTATAGGATCATTGAATTATGGCTTGCTTAGTTGAAGCATTGATAATTGGAACCTAATCCTTCCAATGAATGTGAAGCAAGAATATAGTTACTTTTTAGATCTTTCATCTAATCAGCCTGCAAGTTCAAATATCTATTTATTATATATTTAAGTTATATTTTGGTGCAACAATCTTGTTGTGATGGCTGAATGGTGGGGCAAAAATTATACTTGTTTTCTTGAACAAAGATACATATAGGAAGATGAATGCCTTAATGCATAAAAACTAATTGATATTTCATTATAAAGCGTATCTTGTGGAGAAGAAAGCGAAATCTAGCAATCCTATATCTCCCAGCAATATACTATTGGAGCATCCAAATGAGGACTGGACAGTATATGTTGAAGAAAAGGGCAATGAGAATGATGAGGTAATATTTAAACATTTAAATGCTAATGTTTATGCATCCAAACAAATATCATGCAAACTAACAATGTGTTTATAATTAATGGAGACAGTTCGCTTTAGGACAACTAGAAAAGGACACTACCAAGATTGAAGGATATGTTCATGAAGTGCAATGGTGAACTTGATCCATAGCATAGAGGATGATGCAAATACAAAGTGACGGAATATGACCCTTCGGTAAATTACTATTTAAACTATTGTTGGATTATGAGTTTTTAAGATATTATAGGTTATTTTGTCTTGTGCATTGTTGGTTATCCTATTAGAATAACAAACTAGTGCAGCATTATTGGTTGTTAGTAATTCAATAAAGTTGTAGGTTTACACAAAATATAAAATAATAGTCACTTATTTAAAATTTTTGAACGAAAACACTGGTTGTTTCTCTTCCTAAAAGTATGGGCAAAGACCTTCCTGCTTTTGTTGTTGAAAAAGCAGCAAAAAAAATTAAGGAGCAATGGTTGTATTGCAGCCATGCACGATTATACTTCCTCAAAGAAGATGATTACTTTATTGAATAACTTACTGAATTCTTCTCGTTAGATCATTAGGTTAGATTTTCTAGCCTTACTTACACATGAAGAACTAGGAAGATCATATGAAATAATTTTAAGTTCAGAACCAAAAAAGCTTAAAGAAAGTAGTGATAATTTGAAGCAAATATCAGGCAGGCGTTTGGACAATTGCTTGCTGTGTTTGCATTACATGCCTATCATCTCACCTTTCAACCTTTAAAATGGGTTTTTGCTCCAGCACCAATACCCAAACTTGGTGTCATTCAAGTTTGCTAAAACACTATACTAATGTTTTATTTATATTCACAATGCAACATCCTTGAGGTGGTCCAGATTTATGAGATGATTGATTATGATAGTTTGGATTTACCTTAGTTTACCTTTTAAGGACAATGTGAACTTTAACATTGCATTCAAGTGTTTTCTGTGATATCTGAGTCAAAAAAGGTCATTAAACTTGTCCAAGTTTACTCACATAGGTCATTTTTTGGTATTCCTGATTCAATCATGAGTCCCAAGTTTTGAAGCATGGGTCATATTACCACCATTGAAAATTGTATAAATTAAGAACAATTTTAATATCATTAGTCAAGAACCTAAAAAACTAATAATAATAAAATAACACAAGTCAAAATTCAACAGATTAATATTCACTACCAGAAAGAATTGCTGATTAATTACCGAGATTGTAACCAAGAAAGATTGTCACCTTGTCTCTTCCAAGAGCTGCATAGTGCTGAAGACCATTACATGACCCATCCTGAAGAAAATGAAGTTTCAACAGTTAAAATTACCGCAAGTCAATAGCATTACGATGGTATACAAGTTGACACACGACTTGATATGCAACAAGAATGCTGGCCTAATTGGTAAATAAGGAAAACTAGGATAAGTATGAAACCAGCATGGTGCTCCAAATCCAACGATGGCACATTTTTCAGATTCTTTGTTAGTTGATTTGTTTTCTAAAACTCTCTCTCTCTCTCTCTCTCTCTCTCTCTCTCTATTTCCAACAGTGGGATAAAATATTTCCAAGTTAAAGAGACTTTGGCCTGTCCTGTTGGGGATAACTCAACTCAACTCATCTAAGCCTTTTCCCAACTACATGGATTGGCTACATGAATCTGCTTCCTCCACTCTACTCTATTCAAGACCAAGTCGACATTTAAATTATAAATAGTTATATCTTTTTTAATTATTTCTGTCCATGTTATTTAGATCTACCTCTACCTCTATCTTTACCATGAATTGTTAAAAAATCGCTCTTTCTAACTGGAGCATCTAAAGGTCTGCGTTGTATATGTTCAAACCACCGTAATCGATTTTCTCTCATTTTATCTTCAATTGGAGCTACTCCTATCATTTCTCTTATATATTTATTTCTAATTCTATCTTTTAAAGTTTTACCACATATCCATCTTAATATACGCATTTCTATTACACTTAATTTATTCACATGTTGTTTCAATATTGCCCAACACTCTGTTCCATAGAATTTTTCTTTCAATTTTAATGGGATGCGCCGATCATACAATACTCTCGAAGCACTTCTCCACTTAATCCATCCTGCTTTAACTCTATGATTCACAACTTCCCTATTTCAGCTTTTTGATGGATAAAAAGGTGTATGCGTGTGTTTATGGGTTGTAGGGGTGCACTGTGACAGTGCTAACATGTAATTCTCTCACTAGATCACAAAAAGGGAACTAACTTGCCGGAAATAGAAGTGTCCTAATCATTCGGGATGTCCCCAAGCAACCACAATATATCTACTTAACATTTTATGTTTGTCAGAACTTAATGATTAGCATGTTTAGTAATAATGACTTTCAAACTATTTATTAGATATTCTAAAAGCTCAACAAAGTCTGTAAAATTACTGTTTCATATACATTCCTTTTTTTTTTTGCGATCTGTCGCAAAATGTTCAGCTGGAAGCAATAATTGAATTAAGGCTCAACAGGACAAGGACAGAAAAAGCTAAATAAACAAAATGGCATACTGCAGAGAAGTCCAAGAAGTAGACTGATTTCGATTTGACTTTGCACATTATCCTCGTTACTGAGGGTTGAGCAAAGAGTGCTAGAAAGAATTGTAATAAAAGATGAGTGGAGCAAGAACCCTTTCAATGCACAAAATTTGTTTTTAACACATATTGAAAAGTCATCAGAGGAAAAATAAGGTCAAAGAATTTGTTTGTAGATGCACCATATGATTCTTAGGTATGCATTCTTGCAGATCTATACCCAAGATACACATAAGGAATTTGTCCTTTATCATGCATCCACTTACAAGTCCATCAAAACCAGCGAAGTAAAGCCTTCAGCCTTTTATGCGCACTAGTAGATACCAAAGGCTTCTCTAAAACAACCAAGTCCACATTTTTTATGCTCAAATAAACTGGATTTAGTTCAATACATGCTGAATTGTGCTGGACTTACCTCAGTTCTCATTCTGAACTACAAATCCATTAGACTTGAGGATGAGGCTAAAAAAAGTCAAATAAGTCCAACAAATATGTACTACATATTTGACCAAAAAAAATTAGTTCAGAACTATAATGAGCCACCCATCTTTTGGCCATTCAAAACTAGAATTTGTTTGAACCTCCCAATATCGCAACACAATTATAGCCAAAAATAATCATCTAGGTCCACTAGTCCTGCATGTCTCAACTCAAAACTTGTAATGTATATCAACATGTCATGAACCTAACTACTTCTAGAGCATGCCCCAGAGAATAGAATCACTGTTTGATAGTGTGATATTACTAGGGCTAAAATGGTCATTTTTTGGTGCATCATAAGTGATATCTCAGACAGCAGTCCACCCACACATGCTCTACTTATTCTCAGCAATATTCGTACATTTGGGCATGCACACACATAAATGTTTCTTTTTTATGGACTCAATTTTTTCTAAATACCAAGATTCCTACGAAAAATGGCTGAGTTTAGAAAGCCCAGATGTTCATTATAACTGGGTCATACCCAAAAGTTATGCGATAACAAGACCACTAATATAACCAAAAAGAACATTAAATAAGGGCACATCCGTTAACAAGCTCTGGCATGATTTACTATCTGAACACACGGATCTCAAAGCAGACCTAAAAAGAGAGAATTACTAGGGCCTGTCTGGAAGCACAAAAAACAGTTCCCCAAAATTTTTGTTGAAACCACTCTCCCCCTCTGTTTGCTTATAAATGATAGGTGGATAGCCCCATTCATGGATATAACCATAGAGAGGAGGGGGATCAATTGCAATTCAGCAGCTCACATGCTGACAACTGACTTTTGCCTAGGGGAGTGGGTTTTGAAAACATGACCTCCCCTGCTTTAAAAAAGGGGCTAACCAAAAATCTTAATCTTTTCTATTTAATAAAATATGACCAACCTTTTTTTAAAAAAACAATTTGGTGGTTTAAGTATAATTCAGCAGCCTACATGCTGGTAACCAACCTAGACCTAGGTACTGGCTTTTGAAAACATGATATCCCTACCCCATAAAAGGAGCTTAGCAACAATACTAAACTTTTTCTATTTGATAAAATATGACCATTTTTTTTTTTTTTAACATTTGCATTGATATCAAGCACCTATGAGAGCCATATTTAAAAATTTCAAGGCACCTGATGCACAGGGATGTGTGAAATTGTAGACTCTGGTGATGAACTCCTTAATGCTTCTGCAAGATTGATGCAAACAGCCAAGCACTGAAACGGATCTTCTGCACCTAACCACCACCTTCTTCCTTCCAATGGTCTGTCTGCTGAGTCAAATATGTCATCCAAGTGGTTCTCAGTAAATGCTATCCGGCCATCATATGATAACTTGTCCACACCACCAGCATACAAATTTGCCAAATGTATCTTTAGCCAGCGCAAGCCTGATTTTCCCAATGTGCGTCCTTCTGCAAATTGTAACATTCCTCGGCATAAATCTGAACCAAGATGATTTAGATATGGGTGCATGGGATATGCACGACCTCTAAAATCTAGGTTGTGTGGATAGTAGAAACGTCCTCATCTTTCAATTTTCGGGCTACCTGCTCTCAAAGACAAAAAGTTGGTGTAATATTTCACCTCAGGCCTCTACCATAATGAAATATGACTCTGCAATGGCATTATGACCAAAGCCCTTACAGCAAGTTTAAGTTCCACATCACACCGCTGAGAATGCCTTTCGCTATTTTCTTTCTTCACTGATTTCAGTTTCCATTTCCACTTCCTCATTTCAGCAAGTTCTTCAGTTTCTGGCTTCTCTGGAAGTGGAATCTACAATGCAGAAGGATTAAAGAACAATGACTGGATGTCAATAAAACAACCACCAAGCTACAAAAACGTCCTAATTCAAATCAAAAGTATATGAGAGCAAAAAAAAGATTTCGATTGATAATAGAACATTACATTCAACAAAAAATATGTGCGGTTCAACTTACATCTTCACGATCAACCAAGTCAGCAAGACGACCACCGCTAGACCATATTCTGTCTACAATACTAAGTACTCTTTTGTTGACCCTCCATTTGGTACTGCCAAGTGTATCCAGGGCCTAGAGAACAGTAATTCAAAACTATCATGAAAGAACTAAGAGCCAGAAAATAGTTAACTTTCAACTAGAAACAGGAGCAAAGCACGAATGGTGCTAAATTAGGTTATTTGCTAGAATTAGAAGCACCATGTAATTATAAGAAACTGCTAAAATTCCAAAGTTCAGGAGGCATGGACATCATTATGGAGATGCATGTGTAGATGGGGAAAAAAAAGAAATATGAAAATGCAATACCTTTATGGCTGCATAATCAAATAAACTAAGTATGACTTCATACCATGAGGCATAAGTTATGGTTCCAAGGAGAAAAATCTATAGAGACTAGAGAGCATGGACAGGATTGAAATTGTTCACAAAGATGAAGAAAAACCATTAAAAGGATAAATATAAATTTCAAATTTTACAAGCCATTCAAACAGAAGAATAAAAATTTAAGACTTGCTAAAAAGAATCAGTATGGGGGAAAAATCAACAAAAACTGATAAAATATATATCTACAAATATGATTAGAATTTATATGCTAATTAGTGATTAGATATTATCAAGAATTTGTGAATACAAAGTACCACTCTAATTTTACTGAGTGATAGCATTGGAAGATGGTGCAAGCAATGCCAAGTGACAAACCTCAAAAACTGCTTGCAATTGTTTTGTTGGAGCCCTTTTAACTGCCTCACGTTGCTGTCTTGATCCGTGTGTACGCATGACATAAGATGGTAAAAACAAATGTGCTCCTTTGTCATATCTGTCAATGATTAAATGGCAATGCTGGAGAAAAATATATATGATAACCAAGCCCCTAGATCAAATTCATTAGAAGTGACATGGCAGGGTAAGTATCAAATTGGAGTTGTTAATTTCTGGTGAATCCTAAACGAACTTATCATTTTGACACCAAATGTAGGGGTCCAGGGTTCAAATACTGGGTGTTTCTCAAAAAAAATCTTGCCGGTCATTTTCTGAAGCACCATCTAATAAATTATAACAATTATTTTTATACAAGACAAACATTACTTACAGTCAACATTAATTTGGGGATGAGGGATGCATGACTCATTAGAACTTTAGAAATTAATATTGTGCTCCAGAACAACTTCTATTAAAAAGCCTATAGACAACTAGGTTCTAAGGAGTTAACAAATAAAAAGGTCAGGAAATATTTCTTAGAATCTCATACCCTTTCCAACTTATAGGAGGAACCAACATTGGCATATAAGGAATCACCATGTGTCTTGCCTGTCAAACAAAAAGCAATTTCTAAGACCCACTTTCATGCAGGCATTATTGAAGAGCAAACAACATATAAAATAATATAAAATGGAAACAGTCATGGATATTTACATACAGTTTTATCTAGCCCTTGCCGGATTAATGGATCACAGTCAATAAACCCATATCTCCTGCTAATCTTCCTGTTAAACAATGAAACATCAGCAATTTTAACCAAAAACAGCCTACATTTTAGAACTTCAACCAAAATTATGTCAACCATACGTTTGCTCATTTTGGACATTTCTGTGTATGTGTCTAAATGCTGGGTGAATGTCAGGTGGACTATCAGCTAGCTGATTAACAGGAGGCTGTATATAAGCTGTCTCCATCAATAATTCTATCAACCGGCTCCCAACCTAGTTAATAATGATAAAAACAATAATAAAATAACAGGGCATAATTAACATGTAAGAACATAAGACAAAAGCAGAAGACAAAACCTAATAAGAAGTGGCAAAATATTACACAACCTTAGCCTGAGTATCCTGACCCCATGGCTTGGAATCATCTTGTCCCTTTACTATCTGTCTTACTTGTTGCAGCTTTTGCTTTTTCATCAAATTTGTAACCCTTTTCCTCAAAACCTCTTGCTCTTTAGTTATATTATCAACTTCTGCACATGCACTCCTCTTATCTTTATTGGTCTTCTTCTTTGTTTTTTCCAAAAACCTGTGGATCCTAACCTGATTTGCACCCACAGCACAGCAATAAAATGTATACATGCCTTGCAGTTGAACAATCAAGAACAAAGCATAGATATATTCCAAAAAAATATAGCATGAGCCAATACATGTGACACTGGATGAAAATAGAACATTCCTAGAACAAGAGCAAAACGATAAATATAACCAAGAAAAGATCAGCAAACCAATAATAGAGATGTATGCTCAAATATAATCAAAAGCTACATAAACCTCACAGCTTGAGCCAGTACATGTGACACTGGATGAAAATAGAACATACCTAGAACAAGAGCAAACCGAGAAATATAACCAAGAACTGATCAGCAGACCAATAAATAGAGATGTATGCTCAAAAATATTCAAAAACCACATAAACCCTAAAGATTATCTACATGCTGATCCAACTACACATACTTTGTGATCTTGCAAGCTTTTCTCAATCAATCAATTTCTGAAGGTTCTTAGCATAAGTTGATTAGTTTATAAACTAATAAATATCCATAAATAAAATATCCTACCTCCAGGACTAAGATAAAGCACAATTCACAACAAGAACATTGAATACATCTTCACGTTTATTGTTTACCAAGAGATTAATAATACAAGTTTTGCCAGTGCTTAATTAATAATATTAAATATGAAGAAGATATCCAAATATCATCAATTATTATCATGCACACATAATCATAGACTTGCAAAAACGAAGACAGAAATCCCCTCCAACTAAAAATAAGATGAAGAAGAGTGAACCATGGACAAGCGGGGGATGGTAGGTAACATAATTTTTTCAGATTGTCTGGGCTACGTTACTTCACTAGCCTCGAGAACAATAGTCCTACATTTCAATCTTCCGCTCAAAATCTCTTATCTGACATTTCTTAACTACCATCTTGAGGAAACCATCACACATGATAATGAAGAATGCAGCAATTCCAGAAGGTCCAATATTAAGCAGACGAACATCATAACTGAAAACAGCACAAGACAAGATTTTACTCAAAGAAAATCACGTCAGGTAAATCTTACTCACCTCCTGCTCGATGGCCGAACCGACTTGGCATGCAGCCTGTACCACAGGAACGCTCCCATTATTGCCTCCGGTCATCAGTAGACTCATCAGCTTGTGCATAGTGATCACTGCCAACATGTCCGCTGGAAGCTGACCGATGTACGGCCCATATGGTGCTCGATTCCTCACATGCCTGCACTTTTCCTGCTCGGCAGCAATTTTTTCCCTGAAGGGCTCGAACCAACCCAAAAACAAAGATTTCACATACGGCAAGTTCGGCGCGAGCTTTTGCTTGCACATGTCCTCCAAAAGCTCTTTGTACTCCTTAGCCGCTTGCTCCCAAGCTTCAGTCTCTATCTTTATCTGCCTCCGCCGGAGCTTTGCATACTTTTTGGCACCCATTCCACTCGCTTTCTTCGGCTCCTCCAGCTGCGGCTTCTGAGGAACCTCTTCAATAAGATAACTTGCTTTCCAACCTTCAGCCACCTCAGCTCTGCTCATCTCTTCCAGAAGGTTTTGGATCTCTTCGATCGCAGAGGCTTCTTCATCCAAGTCGGAAGAAACGACAGCCTCGGCAACATTTGCGAACCCCTTGGGATTTGCCAAGAAACCAGAGAGCTTCCCGATTGGGGAATTCGAGTACCCAACCGACGGCCAGACTTCTCCATTCTCGTGAGAACCAACATCAGAAAACCGAGAATTCAGAGGCGGCTTGATGTCCAACATCCGATTTTTCTCCCGCAAGAAGGGACCTTGGCAGAAACCCAAGAAGCTGGAGATGGGCCGGATAGCAGAGAGAGAAGAACCTGCAGAAAAGCGCAGATTTTTCAAGGAATTTGATCCTCTTTGCGCGATAATTTTCCACATATCGCTGGATTTGGGTGGAAGGTGGTCGGTTTCTTTGGGAATAATAGGACGAGGCGGGCGGGGTTTGGCGGACTGAACCGGCGGAAGAACGAGGGTTGGATTACAATTCATTAAAGTTCGAATCTTGGAGGCTAACGAGGAGAGCGGTTGGGTGAATCGGGATCATGTGATCGTAGAAGAAGAGAGAAGTTTGAGATAGAGAAAGAGAGAGAGAACAGGGGAATGGATTGGTGCACGCCTTCTTCTAAACCCATTTTAAACCCTCGGTATCGTTTATTTTGCACGAGAGCTGGGCACGTGCGCACGTGATGAGAGGAGTCGCGGACGGCTGTGATTCGTCGTCAAGTCGGGGATATTTTGTACCACTCGTGGTTAACGACGCATGCGAACTCCTTCGTCTCTCTTCCCGGGGGTGAGGTGGGAATAGGGGTGTAAGTGAGTCGAGATTAATGGTTATCTCAATGCAATTTTGAGATGTTTACGAAAATGAGATAAGGATGAAATCATATATATATATACATTAAATTATATATCTTAAAAATTGAATTAGCGTGATCTATACCATATTAATTTAACAACAAAAACAACACCATTACCTCATCAAATTCGTTTGATCACTACGGATCTTTTCAAGCGTTCTCCAGATTATGATGAACACAAACGAATGGACGTTCTTTTTGATTTGGGTTGAGATTACACAACTGAGTTTAATTCACTTTGTATTCTCAACTCATGAGATAAAGTAAAGTTGAAAAATGAACTCTCCTTAGTTGATCATTGTTCTATGATATTCTTCTTTGTCTCGGAGAATAACAACTATCAACCTCTTTTATTAATTAATCAATTAATTAATATTTAAAGATCACTTCCAACTCTTGGAATTACTTTAACGTATATCAATCTAACAACCAATTATTGGTTAGATATATTTATTCATGGGACATTCCCATATTTATTTCTCCAACAACTAAATAATTTCTAAATAGACTTTTCTCATGGAATATGCCTACGATGTGTTCCTAGCACACCGAATATAAATTAATCCAATTAATTTCTATATGAAAAATAATTTAGAATTCTCAATTCCAAATTAATAACTCAACCCAACATATCATAAAGTTCATATAATTTAATTAAGCCGTACAGAGGAACTATGGACATTATAATTCTAAGCTCCAATAATTTTGACATTTAATTAACACCTTAATTAAATATCAAAATTATTAATTCCAAATTACTTCACTAAAAATTTGGAACTGCACTCTTAAAATTATAAAATTAATTATATTCAAAAGGATTAGAATCGTCCATTGATATAGTCACTACATATAAATTAATCCTCCATAAACTGTTCATGATTAAACTAGACATTTTCCGTTAACCTCTTTAATCACAGCTTTATTCATAAGTACCATTGATTCTATAATAAATAATATATTTATGATCCAATCATAAATTGAGCGCTCTTATTATTCAAGTCCCGAATCAACGGAGCGTCCATCTAACTTCTTTCCGAAGGAATGGATTCATCCTTTATATTAATATTCCTGGCTACTTATGTTATTATATTTTCAATATACCAAGAATTTTACATTATGTTTCTATATCATTACCCGACAAGTCAAAAAATATAATATAATAAATAAGAGTCTATTAATTACTCAGAATTAAAATCGATTCACATATGACCATCATTGTTAATTTTGAATTCTCTATTTTAACAACAAAATTTATTAGAGATTCATAATTAATCATGTTTCAGTCCTATATAATCAAATTATATAAAGCACTTTCATTCCGATAATCTCATTATCAACAATCCGGATAAGATCGTTTCATTTAGAATGTAATGAACTGCGCTAGTAATTTTAAATTAAAGATCCTATTTGCAACTTTAATTTATAATTATGGACAAATTTAGATTATTTTACTTTAAATATTATCCTCTGTATATAACACTTATATACAATATTTAAAGTCATATTTAAATAATCCATGGATTTTTGATATTTATAAAGCATCATAACATGCATGCAAGTATAATATTAAAAAATTTCTCAAATATTCAGTAAAATAATAAATATCATTTGTTTATGGGCACATATCCCAACTGTTGGCCCATATAGCAACCCAAGAGGGGGGTGAATTGGGTTCTTTAAAAATTTAACACTTTAAAACTATGTGCTTTGATATGAAAGTGCTTGAGTGCAATAAATGAGATAGAGAGAGAGACAAAGCATGGCAAACACAAATATTTTATAATGGTTCGGTGTATCCAACACCTACGTCCACTTCCAAGCAGCACTTGGGTCCACACTATAATCCACTTGATTATATTCGAGTTGTTTTGCAAGCTCACAACTCAAACTTGTTATTTTCCCGGAGTCACAACAAACCCAGCTGGTTTTTCCGGGCTTATTAGCACGAAACCCAACGTAAGCTACACTTAGCTTACCCCGAGGTTAACAACCTCAACTAATTCAATCCCCCGATTGAATTAGACAAACAACAAATTAATTAGGAGTTTACAACAATAACAGCTCCTTAATTGAGCAAATAAACAATGTAAGTAATTGGGAATAGAAAAGCCTAATTTCTGAAGCAATGTATGGCTTGAGCTTTTCTTCTTTTCTTCTCTTCTCTTTTTCTTTTGAATTGAATGAGATTAGAGCACTTGAAGAGATTTTGGTGAAGAAACGGTTGAAGGTTTAGGGCTTTTCTCCTTCTTCTTCAAAACTTGGGAAATCCTTTGAAAATAGCTCTTTTGGCTCTTTTGGATTCCTCTTCTAGCTCTCAATAGTGAATAGGCTTTGACTCAGAAAATTTCTTGATGACACTACAAGAAAATACTGAAATAGCGACGCAAATTTAGCGACGCAAAATTGCGTCGCTAAATTGCGACCACTTTGCGACGCCTTTGTGACAACAAAATATTGCGACGCATTAGCGACTCATTAGCGACTCATTTAACCAAAAAAAAAAAAAATTAAATTTTTAATATTGCGACACAAATATTGCGTCGCAATATTTTTAAATTAATTTTTTTAAAATATAAATATCAATAAAAATATTGCGATGCAATATTTGCGTCGCAATGTTTTTAGCATAATTAAGAAAATTAAATTTTTAATATTGCGATGCAAATATTGCGTCGCAATATTTTTAAATTAATTTTTTATGAAATATAAATATCATTAAAATATTGCGACGCAATATTTTGCGTCGCAATGTTTTTAGCAGAATTAAATATTTTAAATTTTTAATATTGCGACGCAAATATTGCGTCGCAATATTTTTAAATTAATTTTTTATGAAATATAAATATCAATAAAAATATTGCGACGTACTATTTGCATCGCAATGTTTTTAGCAGAATTTTAAAAATTAAATTTTTAATATTGCGACGCAAATATTGCGTCGCAATATTTTTAAATTAATTTTTTATGAAATATAAATATCATAAAATATTGCGACGCAATTTTGCGTCGCAATGTTTTAAATTTTTAATATTGCGACGTAAATATTGCGTCGCAATATTTTTAAATTAATTTTTAATGAATTATAAATATCATTAAAATATTACGACGCAATATTTGCGTCGCAATTTTTTAGCAGAATTAAATATTTTAAATATTTAATATTGCGACGCAAATATTGCGTCGCAATATTTTTAAATTAATTTTTTATGAATATAAATATCAATAAAAATATTGCGATGCAATATTTGCGTCGCAATGTTTTTAGCAGAATTAAAAAAATTTAATTTTTAATATTGCGACGCAAATATTGCGTCGCAATATTTTTAAATTAATTTTTTATGAAATATAAATATCAATAAAAATATTGCGACGCAATATTTGCGTCGCAATGTTTTTAGCAGAATTTAAAAAAATTAAATTTTTAATATTGCGACGCAAATATTGCGTCGCAATATTTTTAAATTAAATTTTTACGAAATATAAATATTAATACAAATATTGCGACGCAATATTTGCGTCGCAATGTTTTTAGCAGAATTAAATATTTTAAATTTTTAATATTGCGACGCAAATATTGCGTTGCAATATTTTAAATTAATTTTTTATGAAATATAAATATCATTAAAATATTGCGACGCAAGATTTGCGTCGCAATGTTTTTAGCAGAATTAAATATTTTAAATTTTTAATATTGCGACGCAAATATTGCATCGGTCGTCGCCGATCGGGATCAGGTCTTGGATCGAACGCAACCGTCGGATCGTCGCCGATCTCGGACGGATCGCCACGGTCCGAGATCGGTCGTTGCCGATCGGGATCAGGGTTTGGATCGATCGCAACCGTTGGATCGTCGCCGATCTCGGACGGATCGCCACGGTCCGAGATCGGTCGTGGCCGATCGGGATCAGGGCTTGGATCGATCGCAACCGTCGTATCTTTGTCGATCAGACCAATTGCCACGGTCCGAGATCGGTCGTCGCCGATCGAGATCAGGGCTTGGATCGATCGCAACCGTTGGATCGTCGCCGATCTCAGACGGATCGCCACGGTCCGAGATCGACCGTTGCCGATCGGGATCAGGGCTTGGATCGATCGCAACAGTCGGATCATCGTCGATCTCGGACGGATTGCAACTGTTCGAGATAGGTCGTGGCCGATCGGGATCAGGGCTTGGATTGATCACAACCGTCGGACCTTTGCCGATCGGACCGATTGCCGCGGTCCGCGATCGGTCGTCGCCGATCGGGATCAGGGCTTGGATCGATCGCAACCGTCGGATCGTCGTCGATCTCGGACGGATTGCAACTGTCCGAGATAGGTCGTGGCCGATCGGGATCAGGGCTTGGATTGATCACAACCGTCGGACCTTTGCCGATCGGAC